>BQNB010004782.1:0-90595 GCA_026074375.1 Tanacetum coccineum | reverse complement strand
AAACGTTTTCTGAAATAAGCTATCAATAACCGAAAAAGAGCTCTCGAAACTAAGGCTGTCAAGGCTTAATAATAAGCCGAGTCTTAAACTCACGCAACCTTCTACTTGGTTCAAATCGAGCCACAAAAAGAAATAAGAAAATAGGAGTATAGAAGAACAAAATAAACTCAAATATGTTGCTAATCTAACCCAGAAATAAGCCACGAAAATAGCTTATCTATTAAGCTAGATGAAAAGCAAATGAAAGAACAAGTAGTAAATAAGCTCATATGTAAAACAATACCTCAAAACACTTTATATGAAAAAGGTAATAAGATTCAATACAAATAAGCTTATTAAAAAGCTTTTACAAACTGAAAATATGCTCTAAGACATGATAAAAATAAACTACAAAACAAAGAAAATGAAGATACAAATTTTTCTAAACTAAAAAAAAAAAACTAACTAACTTCAAATGAGGGGTGAAGTAGAATTTATAGCCACAAGAGGGAGCACTTTCGTAAATATTCTCCAACCGCCACATAGTAATTGAGCCAATCACTGGCTTGTTTCCTCGTACCCTCGGATCGCCAAAAACTGCAGATGATCCAGCCGTTTAGCAGGCAACACGTGGCCATTTGTTTGCTTACATCAAACGCACTCTTTTTTTTGTCCGTTGATTAATTTTCCTTTGCATATGAACTTTTGAAATCAAATGAGTATCACTAAGTCCGCCACGTGTTGACTTTCTATTCACCCTCAAAATGTAAGTGGGATGGCATGTGACTAGTGTGGAGTTAAATTAGGGTCACGTGATGATGAATATTTCTTTCATCTCATTTCATTCATGCGTCCAACAAAAAGCAATGTAATTGGGCCTTATTTGATAATTTTTTTATTGGGTCATGATTATATCTTGGGCTTTTTTTAAGTATGGGTTGGTCCGTCCCATATAAATGGAGTCGGGCCGGCCCAATAAAAGATAAAGGCATCGTCAGAACCGGTTTCTCGCGCTCTTTTCAATCTCGTGCTCGGTTTTGTCCGGTCTTGCCTTTGTTTTGTCCTTTTCTTGATATCTGTTACCTGTACATACACAAACATAAAAACAAGCATATACATTGTATTTTCTGTACATTTTTAGTCATTTAAGCTCGTTTTATTAGGTAAAAGGTATGTGTATTTTAGCACATACCAAGGCTTCAAAAGCTTATCAGTCAGTTGGAAATTCATGGTGAAAGTATCTCACAAGAAGATGTGAATCAGAAGTTCTTAAGAAGTCTATCACCAGAATGGAACACACATACCAATGTATGGAGGAATAAGCCTGAGATAGATACATTAAGCTTGGATGATCTTTACAACAACCTGAAGATCTATGAACCAGAATTCAAAGGGACATCAAGCTCAAGCTCAAACACACAAAACGTAGCCTTTGTGTCCTCAAACAGCACCAACAGTACAAATGGAGTAGTTAATACTACTCATGGTCTTACAACTGCTAGCAGTCAAGCTACTACTGTTAACACAACAACAATTGATAACTTGAGTGATGCTGTTATCTGTGCTTTCTTTGCAAGTCAACCAAACTGTCCACAACTTAACAATGAGGACTTGCAACAAATAAATCCAAATGATTTAAAAGAGATGGACTTGAGGTGGCAGATGGCTATGCTAACAATGAGGGCAAGGAGATTCTTGAAAAACAGTAGAAGAAAGCTTACTGTGAATGGTACTGAAACCATGGGGTTTAATAAGTCCAAGGTGAAGTGTTACAACCGCCACAAAAGGGGACACTTTGCAAGGGAGTGCAGGACTCCAAGGAACCAAGAAAACAGGAATAGGGAGAATGCAAGAAGGGTTGTCCCAGTGGAGACAACTACTTCTAATGCTTTAATCTTATGTGATGGTCTTGGTGATTATGATTGTAGTGATCAAGCAGAAGAAGGTCCAACTAACTTTGCACTAATGGCTTACTCTTCTACAAGTTCTAACTCTGAGGTATCTAGTGATTCAAACTGTTCATCATCTTGTTTGGAAAATTTTAAAATTCTTAAAGAACAAAATGAACAGCTGTTAAAAGACTTAAGGACATCTAAGATAAATGCTATTACTTATAAAACAGGTTTAGAGTCTGTAGAAGCAAGACTGCTAGTTTATAAGAAAAATAAGTCTGTTTATGAAGAAGATATCAAGCTCTTAAAACGTGAGATTTATTTAAAATACGTAGCCATTACATAGCTTAGGAGGAAGTTGGAACTGACTCAAAAACAAAAAGATGAAATTCAGCTAATAGTAGAAAAACTTAAGAATTCATCTAAAAGCTTAAGCAAACTAATAGACTGTTAGATAGTTGATAAGTTCAAAACAGGTTTAGGGTATAATGCTGTTCCACCTCCCTATACAGGAAACTTTATGCCTCCAAAACATAATTTGTCATTATTTGGTCTAGAAGATATTGTAAATAAGCCTATAGTTAGTGAGCCTACAGTTAAGAAGCCTATAATTGAGACTAGTGAAGCTAAGGCTAGTGTAGACAAACCTAAGGTTGTCAGGAAGAATAATGATGCTCTAATTATTGAGGATTTGGTGTCTGATAGTAAGGAAGAAGATGTTCCTCAGGCTAAGAAAGAGAAGAAAACAGTTAAGTCTAGTTTTGCTAAAATAAAGTTTGTTAAATCTAGAGAGCAAGTAAAATCTCCTAGGAAAACAACTATTAAACAAGGTAATCAAAATAGGTTGAACACACATAGTCCTAGAGGAAACCAAAGAAACTGGAATAACATGATGTCTCAAAGATTAGGAAGTAATTTTGAGATGTTTAACAAAGCTTGCTATGTGTGTGGAAGTTTTGACCACCTGTAGTATAATTGTGATAACCATTAAAGACAGTTTAATAATAAAAAGATGGTAAAACCAGTGTGGAACTATACTCAAAGGGTGAATCACCAGAATTTTTCTAGAATGACTCACTCCAGTCCTAAAAGGAACATGGTTCCAAAAGCAGTATTAATGAGGTCAAGCCTAGTATCACTTACTACCGCTAGACCAGTTAATACTGCTCAACCCAAATCAACAGTGAATAGTGCAAGACCAATGACAAATATTTTTAATAAAGCACATTCAACTGTTAGAAGACCTACTAACAACAAAACAACAACTAAAAATAGTAATTTTAATTAGAGGGTTAATACTGTTAGTGGTAAGAATGTTAATACTGCTAGGCCAAAAGCATTAGTTAATACTGCTAAGCCAAAAGCAGTACTTAATGCTGTTAAGGGAAACCAGGGTAATGCTATTAAGGCCTCAACTTATTGGGTTTGGAAACCAAAGACTAATGTTTTGGACCATGTTTCTAAACACTACAGTGCATCAATGACATTTAAAAGATTTGATTATATTGATGTACAAGGCAGATCCAAGTCAGTGATGGCTTGGGTCCCCAAAAGAGACTGATTTTCTTACCATATGTGCAGGGCAATCCACAAATGGATTTACAAGACCAAGGAGTGATTGACAATAGATGCTCAAGGCACATGACAGGGAACATGTCCTATCTTACTGATTTTGAAGAAATTGATAGAGGATATGTTGCCTTTGGAGGTAACCCTAAAGGAGGGAAAATCTTAAGGAGAGGTACAATTAAAACTGGTAATTTAGATTTTGAGAATGTATAATTTGTAAGAGAGTTACAGTTTAACCTCTTTAGTGTCTCACAAATGTGTGACAAAAAGTATAGTGTTCTCTTTAATGACACTGAATGTATTATTTTATCTCCAAACTTTAAGTTAACTGATGAAAGTCATGTTTTACTTAGGGTGTGTTTGTTTGGTGGTTTTTTAAGGGTGGATTTGACTTTAGCATTAAAGATAGTTGTTTGGTTAGTTTTGTAAAGAGAAAATGTGGGGATTACTCCCACTGACGCCAACCCAAAAGGAAAGGTGGGTTTTGCCATCTTTAGTGGGCCCCGCTATATGCATGTGTGTACATCTTTTGTAATTTTATTTAAAACATTGAATTTAATTGACACATAATAATATAAAATAGTAAATCTTGTGGGTCCCGTTTCTTTTAAATTAAATTCAAATCCTATCCCAAATCTAAATCCAAATGCAAATCCAAATCTTAATCCTAAACCCATCTACAAACCAAACGGACCCTTAAAGTTCCTAAAAAGAACAATATGTATAGTGTTGATTTAAAGAATATTATTACTAAAGGAGGTCTAACTTTTCTCTTTGCGAAATCCACATTTGATGAATCTAAACTTTGGCATAGGAGGCTTGGACACATAAATTTCAAAACTGTGAATAAACTGGTTAAGGGAAATCTTGTAAGAGGTTTACCTTCAAAACTTTTTAAAAATAATCAAACCTGTGTTGCTTGTCAAAAGGGAAAGCAGCATAGAGCTTCTTGTAAGTCCAAAACGGTAAGTTCAATCAGCCAACCTTTACATATGTTGCACATGGATTTGTTTGGTCTAACATTTGTAAAAAGCTTAATGAAAAAAGCGAATAATGTACTTTGAGTGTCACGAAATATCAGGTGAAATTTGTAAGCAGAAATATGTCCTTTTGATAGTGTAAGGCGAAACATACTGTTTAAATTTGAAGTGAAATATGTTTAACAAAAGACAACGAAACATGAACATTAATTGTCCAAGAAGCAAATATGTTTAAGTAGAAGCGAAACATGTTAAACTGTCAAGCGAAATATGTCAACTGCCAAGCGAAATATGAAAGATTAATTTGAACGAATAAGTTAATGGACAAAAGCAAAATATGACAGTTACTTGGCCAAGCGCAATAATGTTAGAAAAGTTGAAGCGAAACAAGCAAATTTGATTTTTTCAAAGCAACAAGTATGAATTTAAAGCGAAACAGCAACTTTAACCAAGCGAAAATAGCAATCCTCAAGCGAAACATTCAATATTTAATTTTACGGTTTTCTATTGCGAAATTTTGGTAATAATCCTGACAAGTTAAAACTTTTTCCTCTCGGTTTTAATTCATAAGTTGTAAAAATTCCCGTGGAGAGTTAATTGCATTATCTCTTATCTCTCAACTAAGAACAAAACCACAATACATCAACACTTCATAACACTTATGATCTGATATCCATTCACATCTCATCATAATGCAAATTCAAATACGAATTTACCAACACCATCATCAAATGCTCTTCATAATGCTATCATGAAGCGGTATGCAAAGACGTCCACCATTGTTAACACCGGTATTACTTTAGTTGGTATTGATGTATGCAGTGAAATCCAAAACAAGAGATACATTGACACAACCAAACCTAACATGAACTCATCAACTATTGTCTCTAAAATCTACATACATAGTATCAATGGGCTGAGAAACAGTTCCCCGTTGTTAAGGTAGTTTCTGAAACAACTACAGAGAGTATATGGAGAACTATAAGAATTTGCACAAGAATATACGCGATAACTGAAATGCTAAAGCTGAAGCCAGTCAGATCATTCTCACAGGGATAGATAAAGTTAAATCTACTCCACCAGTTTGATGCTTGTCCGAATGCAATAGTAAATGTAGAAAGCCATTTGAAAGGTTGAAACAAGGTGAATCAATCATGTTCAATATCTTGAAAACCATTTTATATTGGGAGTTTGGAAAATTGACATCACTGGATTGAATCACTGAATCGTATTACTCACGGTTTACCAGATGATGAAGTGAGCTTGTCAGAAATCATTGTCATGTACTTAATTATACAAGTGAAATGTGCCAGTTTTTTACTTCAACGAAACCTTAATTGCAAAGTTCTTTTAATGACACTTGTCTTAAGGCCATAAGTCAGAAGCTAAGACTGTCCTCATAACACAAACTTTATACATTCTTAAGCAACACCAGAATGAAAGTCAATGAGATAAGAGCTGAAAGACTAGCACGTACTTGCTAAGCACTTGCAACTTTGTTGCTATAAACAACAACCAGTTTAACCATCATCAAAACCACTACTCAAAACCCACAATATTCCTCCACCAGATCATAACAATCTACCAAAACGAGAAAAGCAATGTTTACCATATCTACTGCCCTACTTATGATCCAGAAAAACCTGCTATGGTACTGAAGATGAGGAAATGTCAACAGGATAAGAGATTGACAACTCATGGCTTTAATTTCTCTCTCATTTAAGAGAAATCAAACAAACCTACCCAACAACAAACCTTCAAACCTTCATCTAACACCAGTTGAGCTAATATAGATAATTCGCCAAATCAACAGAGGAACTGGGTATGGAAATCAGAAGGCAGTTATGTTGCTGGGGCTAGGGAAAAAGAGGTACTACCGTTTGTGCAGAAGATCTGGATTCAGTGTTTATAACAGCAAGGAAATATGGCATGTATCAAGGAATGTCAAAAACCACAACGAGTAAAGATGCCAGCTTATCCACAAGGAAAGATGTTATTGGTTGCAAACAAGAGGAAGTTGGGGTTCAGTTGAATGCAGAACAAGCTGATTGGGAAGGATATAACTGATGATGATTGTGATCAGATTAAGAAGCACATTCTATACATGGTACAGATTCAAGAGGTTACTCTAGATCTAGTTGACAATTCTGGACCAATCTTTGATGATGAGCCAATGTAAAGTGTAAAAAAGGGGGGGGGGGGTGGGGGTGTGGGGGGAAAAAAAAGATGTTTTTATTTAATAAGATGGACAACTATAATGTGGTTCGCCTGGAAAATGAACATCATGGGCAACCTGAATCTAGTTAAGACATATATCGGATGAACAAGTGATACCATATCACTATTGATTCATTGGATTATGTTATATAAGAGTTCAGATACCAGATGATACTGATGATCTTGATCAAGAACATGATTTGCTTGCTTCTTTAATTGAGAAACTAAAATGTGAAATTGTGAGACAGCAAAAACAGAAATAAAAATTTTTTAGAATCACAAACAAAGGCTTTAGGTGATAAATTGAAAGTGTATTTGAGGATTTCAAAACAAAAAATAAAAGTTTAGAAATCATCAATAACCATTTCAAAAACAAACAAGAACTGTCAAAGAATAATCAGTATGTTAAAGACCTTAAGAAGTTCCAAGCGGAACTAGATAATAATAATGTTGTGAAATATGCGTCAAAGTGGAAATTAATGTACAAAAGCTAAAGGGGATTTAATGTCATATAAAATTAATTTTGAAAAGTCATCCTAATGAATATACTCGAAAATAAATGATTTAAATCAAATGATATTCGATAAGAAAAAGGATGACTTTGTGCACTCAAGAAACCAATCTCCATAATGTCACCTAGCAAAAGAGCTAGATTAAGCTTTAACAAAACTCGTGAAGACAAAAGAACTTGAAAAGGTCATTGCTTTGGAAAACAAAGTCAAGGTTTTAGATGATATTGTATATAAAACCGGTCAACTGTTCAAACAATGAAATACTTAATCGACATTGTATAAATGTGTTTTACAAAACCTGAGTTCCTTAAAAACTCAAAGAGTCGAATCCTCTTCTTTATGAAAAAGGTTCATAATCATAATCTTGAGTTAAAGTTAGCCCCTGAATATCTTACGAAACATTCGTCTGACAAAGAAATCGATCAAAATTAAGCGATTTAATCAGAACCTATTGATTTATGAAACAAGTTGAATAATCTTATGAATTGTTCATAATCCACAAAGGAAAAGTCCGCCTGAACAACACTATTTTCCAAGAACTTTAAAGATAAGTCATACAACGTTTAATAATGAAAATTTTCCAAAGAGATCTTTTCGCGTAAACAAACAACTTTGTTAGAAAAACGAATGATGAATCAATTCCTTGGGTCAAAAAGTGTAAAAGCTCTAAAGAACTTTACAAGATTAATAAAGCGTGTTGACACTTTTTTGATGGAGTGGAACGTTGCAAACAACAATCGCTTAGAAGAACAAATTTGTGGAACCAAAGATCCTTTCATTCCAAAACACACTCCGATAGGAAATTTTTGCCCCTAAATAAGGAGGATAAATGTGGAACTTAGAAAAAAATTTCACTATGTTGGTTTGAACGAGAAATGGTTGCTGTTTGAGATACTTATAAATTCTCTTGAACATAAGTAGACACCTCTCAAATCTCAACTGAAACTCAAAAATATAGTTTTTTTAAATGAAATCGAACCGACTTTCAAGGGAATATTTCCTATCTTATCACGATGAATGCAATACTTGGTGTGGAACACAGAATCGTGGATAAAGTGTACCAAATTTGCAATGTTATTACTTGGAAACTGAGGAAAAAAGAGTAACACTTGAAAAAGAGCTTTCAAAAAGTAGAACAATGTCAAAGAGTTTTAAAGCACTTCAGAAACATGCGATTATCTTGAACTTGATTATTAACACAGTGCAAAGAAAAAGATAACAATGACAAATCTTCAAAGAAAACTAGTCAAACGTATTTCTAAAAGAACGTGAAACAATATCTTGAAATTCAAGACTTGAAAGCTCAATTACAAGACAATGAATTGCAATAGAGATTGAAGAACTCCATAGAAAAGATGAAAGGAAACATCTGGGAAACTAAGTTTGAAAAATTATCGGATTCTTCGACAATCCCGGAATTGCCATTTAAACGTCAAAGAAAATCAATATAGTAAACCAGCTATTTTTTAGACTTCCTACAAATAAAGATTATCAAAGTCAAAGCCATTACCTACAAAATGTGCCCATGAATTTTCAAAACCATCACTGCACAGATTCTGCCCTCAAAATGTGTTGCCAATTGGTCAAGAACACAAATGTGATTGCACCAGAATGTAAAAGTGCACACAAAGCCTAATCAACTAAACACCTCAGTTGCATCAAACATTAAGAAACTAACAAACATAAAATACAAAAAAACGCGTGCTTTCTCTACAGGAGAAATTCCCACTTACTAGATGTTCGCGACCACAACTTAATAGCAATCAACTAAAATATAGTCAATTCTAACAATAGTCAAGAAGAAAGCAAGAAGTAAAACCACCTCCGGAATTTTTAAGTTTTCCTAAAAATAAAACGTCGGTAATGCATGTAAATTGACTGTTTGAAATGCTAAACCTCTAATGACAACTTGACTAGTTTACTTGTGAAAATGGTGCTGAATGACAATCATGATTTGTGTGCTCACATTATATCAATGCGAAAGCTAAGACTAGACCCTAATGGTTGTTCCTATTAGAACTAGAGAACCCAGCATAATTATAAAACTAATCTGTTGCAACATCCATTAAGAAAACCGTTGCAACAGACCACACAATCAAGAAATCGAGAAACGATAACTCGAAAGTATTATATGAGTAAGCTATAAACACATGCATTGGTGTATCCTATAGGATACACCACCGGATACAATTAAAAATATACAAATTGTGTTTTCTTTAGTGAGATTTTTACCTTATATTTCTCTTGTTTGAGAAGTATTTTGGAAAAAATTCTTACGGGATTAATACTATAAGTGTATATAAATTTGCTTCAACCAGAAATGCATCTAGAACTGCTAATATTTTAGAACATAAGACTCCTAGGTGTTCCACTGTGTCTAATACTCCATTGTCTTCTAATACTCCATTGACCAAAAATCTCAAACTTCTAACTAATTTTGTAGAAAAATTTCTAGGAACGGTGAAGTTTGGAAATGATCAAATTGCACCAATTCTTGGTTATGGAGATCTGGTTCAGGGAACTATTACTATCAAACGGGTTTATTACGTCGAAGGGCTTAATCACAATTTATTCTCCGTTGGTCAATTCTGTGATGCGGATTTGGAAGTTGCTTTTCGGAAGTCTACATGTTATATTCGTGATTTGAAGGGAAATGATCTTCTCACAAGTTCTCGTAGCACAGATTTGTATTTCATTACTCTGCAAGACTCAACAACTCCCAATCCAATTTGCTTAATGGCTAAAGCAACATTGTCTCAAGCATGGTTAGGGCATCGTCATCTATCTCATCTAAACTTTGACACCATCAACTTGCTTTCGAAGAATAATATTGTGAATGGCCTTCCAAAATTAAAATTTGTCAAAGATCATGTATGTTCTTCTTGTGAGTTAGAGAAAGCAAAAAGAAAGTCTTTTCACACTAAGACCACCCCGAGCTCAAAAAGATGGTTACAAATTCTACACATGGACTTATGTGGTCCAATGCGGGTAGAAAGCATTAATGGAAAGAAATATGTTCTCGTAATTATTGATGACTACTCCCGATATACCTGGACTCACTTTTTGAGGTCCAAAGATGAAACACCTGGAGTTCTCGTTGATTTTCTCACACTTGTCCAAAGAGGACTTCATGCTCAAGTTACAACAGTTTAAACTGACAAAGGCACGGAATTTCTTAATAAAACTCTTTATGCATACTTTGCAAAAGA
The DNA here is from genome assembly GCA_026074375.1 of Tanacetum coccineum. Taxonomy (NCBI): domain Eukaryota; kingdom Viridiplantae; phylum Streptophyta; class Magnoliopsida; order Asterales; family Asteraceae; genus Tanacetum; species Tanacetum coccineum. Next base: position 80,237 of record BQNB010004782.1, on the reverse strand, counting down.
GGGAATAAGACACGAAACGTCAACTGCTCGAACACCTGAACAAAACGGCATTGTTGAAAAATGAAATCGTACTCTTGTTGAGGCTGCTCGAACAATCCTAAGCGCCGCTAAAGTTCCTTTGTTCTTCTGGGCTGAAGCAATTGCAACAGCATGTTTTACTCAAAACCATTCACTTGTAATTCCTCGACATGAGAAAACACCTTACCATATCATCAATGCCCGGAAACCGTCAGTTAAGTTCTTTCACATCTTTGGTTGTCTTTTCTATATCGTCAGAGATGGTGAAAATCTTGATAAAATGAAGGAAAAAGGTGATGCATGTATTTTTGTTGGGTATTCTACTCAGTCAAAGGCTTACAGGGTATTTAACAAGAGAACAAGAATAATAGTTGAAACAATTCATGTTAACTTTGATGAATTGCCTCAGATGGCGTCAGATCATGCCAGTTCTGACCCCGGTCCACAATGTTCGACAACGGTACTTGAACAAGAAAGTTTAAGTCCCGATCTCCAAAGTCAAGAAAATGTTTCTCAAACTGCTGAGACAGAAACAACGTCAAATGAGCTGGAATTGCTATATAGTCCGATGTTCAGTGAATTACTCAATGGAACTTCTCATGTTGTGTCAAAGTCTTCCATTGTACATGCTGCTGATAAACCCGGTAAACGTCAACAACATAACACAACTCACACTTCTACAACAACCGATGTTGCAGATCCACCTCTATTGAACATTCAATCAACACATCAAACTCCAACTCAAGTACCAACTGTCACTGCACCTGAGAACATTATTCAAGCAGAAACCAATACCGAAAATGCACAATTTAACGACGATGAATTTATCAACATCTTTAGTACACCGGTACAAGAACAAGGGGAGACATCGTCTCGTCATGTTGATTCGTCAAACATGCATACTTTCTATCAACACCATCCTTCTGCACAACGTTGGACAAAAGATCATCCATTAGAACAAGTCATTGGAAATCCTTCTCAATCAATTAGAACAAGACGTCAGCTAGAAACAGATGGCGAGATGTGTATGTTCGCACTCACCGTGAGTCGAACCGAACCAAAGAACATCAAAGAAGCCATAGCTGATTCTGCATGGATTGAATCAATGCAGGAAGAACTTCATCAGTTTGATCGATTAGATGTATGGGAATTAGTCGACAGACCACTTTGCAAAAATGTCATTAACTTAAAGTGGCTCTGGAAAAACAAACGTGATGAGGAAAATACTGTTATTCGCAACAAATCTCGTCTTGTAGCTAAGGGATATGCTCAAAAGGAAGGAATTGATTTCGAAGAGTCATTTGCACTTGTTGCTCGGTTGGAGGCCGTCCGGTTGTTCATTACGTACGCTGCATACAAATCATTTACCGTATACCAGATGGGCGTCAAAATGGCATTTCTTTACGAACCTCTAAAGGAAGAAGTGTACGTAAACCAACCAGATGGATTTGTTGACCCATATCATCCTGACCAAGTTTACCGTCTCAAGAAAGCATTATATGGTCTCAAACAAGCACCAAGAGCGTGGCATGATGAACTCTCAAATTTCCTAGTATCCAAAGGATTCTCAAAAGGTTCTATTGATCCAACTCTGTTCATAACTAAGCATGGGGAAGACATATTACTTGTGCAAATTTACGTTGATGACATTATTTTTGGTTCTACAAACCCAAAACTTTCAAAATGATTTGAAAAACTAATGCACAACAAGTTTAATATGTCTATGATCGAGGAGCTAAAATTCTTTTTAGGAATTCAGATCCACCAATCCCCTCATGGTATCTTTATAAATCAAGCTAAGTATGCTCAAGAGATACTTAAAAAGCATGGTATGACCTCATGTGATAGCATTGGTACACCAATGGCTACAAAACACCTTAATGCTGACTTGAGTGGTACTCCGGTCTACCAAACAAAATATCATAGTATGGTCGGAGCACTTATGTACCTAGCAGCAAGTAGACCAGATATTGTACATGCAACATGTTATTGTGCTCGCTATCAAGCGAAACCAACTGAGAAACATCTCCCCGCGGTTAAGTGGATCTTTCAGTACCTTTAAGACTCAATTAACATGGGTCTCTGGTATCTGAAGGACACCGATTTTGAACTAACTACTTTTTTAGATTCGGATCACGCGGGTTGTCTCGATTCACGTAAGAGTACATCTGGTGGCATACAATTTCTAGGTGGTGATAAGTTAGTCAGCTGGTCATCCAAAAAGCAAGACTACACCTCAATGTCTTCAGCAGAAGCCGAGTATGTGTCTTTATCTGCGTGATGCGCACAAGTTCTATGGTTAAGAACTCAGCTCACAGATTATGGCTTTCACTTTGATAAAATACCTATGTATTGTGACTCAAAGGCAGCCATAGCCATCTCGTGCAATCCAGTCCAATATTCCCGTACCAAGCACATCGATTTTAGATATCACTTCATAAAGGAACAGGTTGAAAAGGGTATTGTTGAATTATTCTTTGTCGGAACTGAATACCAGTTAGCTGACTTGTTTACTAAAGCTTTATCGGAAGATAGCTTTAAGTATCTTGTCAGACGACTCGGTATGAGATGTTTGACTCCAGATAAACTGGAGGTTCTGGTAATTGAATCTGCTTGATCCATTAAACAGAAATTTGTAAATATTTTTATTCTCTCTTTATTTTTTATTTATAAAAAAAATTTGAAAAAGAAAATACAAAAATATAAAACCAACAAAAAGAAAATACAAAAATATAAAACCTAGAAAAAAATATAAAATCAAAAAAATTTCAAAAATGCCAAAAAGAATCTTCTTGACATGTCTCTTGGAATCGATAACATTTACGTACCTAGAAATGTTGATTAACATCGACATGGGCGTGTAAATGAAGTTTGAGCAAGAGTTTCAAATGCTTTCAAAACATGTCATTTCTAAATTTTCTTAATGACTTATGTACATTTCAGTGCATAACTCGGTCCCAAATGTAATAGGGAAGTGTACGCTTCAGTGCGCTTACTCTAAAAATAGAAGAGAAGTCTTCTATCATGTGTTTTTAAAAATCGTTGAACATAATTTTTCAAAAAGAACTTTCAATGTCAACTTGTCCACAATATAAGTTGTGGTATCTTTCCATAAAAAGTGGTGTTTGTTAAAATTGTGTGTTCAACACTCCCTTCCTCGAATAATTTTCAAAGAATTGTAGTACGTAGAATGTCATTTACAGTGAAATCAATTTCGAGTGGGAGCTTATTTAAAAGCAAAGCCTTTTAAATGTGTTGGTACATCTCATAAATGTCAATTTTATGTATCCAAACACATTTTGTGAAATTAAAATGTGGAAACTTAATGTCAATTAATAATATACATTGTTCACTAAGGCATCTCACTCCGTCTTCAACATTTTGTGGTGTCATATCAATTTTTCATTCCAATGTCAAGTTTTAATAAATATTGGTATCCCACATATACTATTGAAGGGGAGCAATCTGACAAATGAATTCATGCAATATCGTGGTATAATTTTTCTCCCCATGGAATTTTGCATGTCAAATTTTAATCAATTGGTATTTCAAATACTAAGTGTTTTTGTAGAAACATGTAATCTTATGATCAAACCAAGAACAAGATAGAGATGTGGGTTGTGATGTTAGAGAGAAAGAATGGATGTCATGATGAATTTATTGAAGTGTGTGTTTATGGAAAAATGAACAACCAACCCCTCTCCAAATGGCTAGAGAGTGGTTTATATAGTACAAATAGGATTGGGTGGATATGGCCCCCCATGGCTAAGTATAGGGCTTCCCATAGGCCTTGGGCCGGATTAGATTATATTCTTCACTTAATACTATCTACGAGCTAAGACCTATTACAACTTGGAAGTGACCGACACTTTTTGTGTTTCCAACAATCTCCCCCTAAGGGAGGTCACTCCATTTTACAAAACTTTAAGTCTAGCATACTATGCTTCTTCCGTAGTCTTCAGCTCGTACTCTTGATTTTCTCTTGTGAGCATGTTGTAGTGATCATTGACTTCTGGATTGAGCTTGTTCCTTGAACTTGTATTTGATATTGTGATCTTGAGCAGCTTGAGATCATCAACCAAGCATAATCTCTTCGCCATCTTGTAATCTTTGCCATCTTGTGAACTTGTGACTTCTAGACCGACATGCTCATACCTTTCTTGATTTGTTGACTTGAAAGGCTTTAATGTTGCATCTTTCTTGTATTCTTAACTTAAACACCTTCGTCACTTCGAGAAAGACGTTCGGCTTTATCAGAGGGACTGAAACTTCTTTAATTCGTTGCGTTTAATACTTTCCGTCACTTCAAGAAAGAAACGTACGGTAACTCAAGAGTAGCGGAATCTTGAAACATGTACTTTGAGCATTCATGATGTCTTCTATGTTTGTCGGTCATGGGGGGAAGGTATAGGCATTTGGCTATGGATCTTGTGAGTCAGCGGGAAACAGGTACCTTCACCACCATCTTTAAGTTTCCTGCAATAAAACAGTTAGCAATAAAGCGGGGGGACGAATATGGCTTTGTCATTCGCCCAGGTTTGGTTGGAGTAACCTTCAAATCTGTGAGGATCGACCTGTGATCAGATAGATTCAATTTAAGAAGAATCTTCTTGACAGGATTTCCAGCTGTAGTATTGAATCTTTCTAACACATAAGTATTAGATTCATCGTACTCAGCATGTTCTCATTATCGGACACTTCCTCAAAGCAAGACAACCCGATAAAGTGAACCATGAGTAACCATCTCGTCACCGATTGATATAGAAAATCAATTTGAAAATCAATCGACATGTCACTTGCTAAAGTGGTTTTGTGACACACCGAGGGTTTTAAGCCATTCAAAATTCTTTAACCATTAATCCATAACATGGAACAAGTTTAATTCATAAAGAATCGCACCATTGTTGCTTTCCCCGTTGTACAATAAGCTGATTCATAAGAATAGCACAAGACACCTACCATGAGCTTGTTTGATGTTGGCTCAAGCAGGATTTCCATCTTCATTGTGAATACCTAAGTATCACTCGGATGTTCTGGCAAAATCACAAGGATCTTGCGTAGGACTCTAATGATATTACTTGATATTCACATTGTGTGAGATAACAAGCTAAATTATGACAAGTGTCCTAAGAGATTAATGGGATGATCCTCATTTGGCTTTAGACTCATAGTGCACTTTTAATTTAGTGATCAGAAGGCTGATTGAGTGCCACCTTTTCAATATCAACTAACGTCGAGAGAGAAAGTCAATAGAAATAGGGTATCTCCCGTGAGTTTTGAACCACAGTCTTTCCGACTTTGGAGTGGCTGGGATGGGTTTGTGCATAGCGTCACACTTGGATCCCAAGACTGTCTTCAAGTCCAAGACAACACCTAAGTGTTTCCTGACAGCATATCGTATTGACCCGGTTTCCTGCCTAAGTTATATGGAGGCTTCTTTCTTTTCACCTTAATCCTTACATTTCTTTTTCATATCTTCACCCCCTTCAATGCTTACACGAAGACTTTCATAACCTAACACCTTGTTGGGTTTGATTCCATTGTTAGCTCCATCTCAGTCGGCATAATTCCCTGATTCTCACCTTTTTCTCCTTTTTAATCATACCTAAGACTTCTACACTACTAGTGATATCCTTGGATAGATCCCCTCTGGTTCTGCCTTGGATCATGGATTTGAATACCAATACCTAACCATCCTTATAACTTCAAAAATTAAGTATCAGTGTCGGTCTTTTATGGTATTCCATCACCATTACAAACCGAAATCATTGAAAAATTCATTTCAAAGTGTTTGATAAAAATATCAAAGTTACACTCTTGAATGTTTTTAATCCGTCACAAAGAGATCCCCCTTAAATGGCATCGAATCGGTAGTACATAGATAAGTGTGGAGTGCATCGAGTCATCTTTAATTGATTACTTCTGTCAATATACTTAAGTCCAGGTTAAATTCAGATTTCTCCCCTTATTCTAAAAAATTTAATCCCTTGATATTTTGATATCAATGATTAACCGTTCGGACAAAATTAATGTATTCTATTAAAATTGGAACATGAGTAATGCTCTCGCCACACTTTGAGGTATTATAAAATGGTCCAGAGTATAATTAATTGAAGAATTGTGATTTACTAAGAAATTCTTGTAAAAATTTGTACTCGAGCACATCTTATTTTTCACCAAAAATCTACACTAGTTATTGACATATTCACAAGATAAAATTATTTAAGAGGATTGACCTTATAAGATGAGAACAACATATGATAAATCATATGGTCCTTTTGAAGCAGCCGTAAGTCACCCCCGTATGGTCTTCACAACAATCTCACCAAGCTTCCTCATTAACCGATCTTATCTTATCAAGAGTTTGTCCAATCTGATTCTTTCTCTGTCCAAGCATTCTATCATGTTGCTATCAACTTTCTTTCCAAGTATAAAGTCTTTGCATCAAACTTACTAGATTAGAAAACAGATTCAGATACATATGTAACTTTAGCTTGTGTGGTTGGTGTTGATGTTGTCTTAGCTTCCTCCTAAACTAGCAATCCTTTCTTTAGTAGATTCAGAACTTTCTTGTAAGCCGCATCAAGCAGTCTTGATGTATAAAACCTAGATATCCGAAGTACACAAATAACTCAAAACCGCAACACCAAAGTCAATTAAGTCCCGGATGTCTGTATCTCTCCTTACATGATAGTGATGATATAAATTGTAACACCAAAGTCAACTAAGTCCCGGATGTCACAATTATTCCCTCTAAGTAGTTGAAATGATAACACCTAAGTCAACTAAGTCCCAAATGTAAACATTTCTTCCTGCAGGATACTGACTATTTAAAGGAATCATCATACCTATGTGTACCTCTTTTATCAAATATTTCTACTCATTTTAAGAATAAGCTTAGAGATTGACCGGTTAGGTTAACATTATTTGAATCAGAAAGAATTCTTCTCACTCCTAACACTTCCCCCTATGGACTCAAATAATGCATACTGACTAATGACGAGATGTCTTTTCCACCATGCGATTGAAATAGTGCACCCGAAAGATTCAAAATGGCCTAAAATCAAAAGAAGCTAACCTCAAAAGACAAAAGAAGCTAACCTCAAAAGAGACAAGACACGATCCAGAATACAGCTACTCCTTCCCCTTGCTGGATTTCCGACAACGTCGGAATCAGCAAAACTTATACGCATACATATTTCAGAGATCGTGGTTTGAGAAGATTAATAAGCTTAAATCTATTCCGTGAGAATCAACTTCAAGGCATTTGAAACTATGAAAGTATTTCCAAGCATTCCTAAGTCTTTTACAAACTATGAGGTGTTGGCAATATTGATCGTCTGTAGTTTAAAGCCTGAATTCACTAAGTCTCTAAGTCCATAAAGATTTAAACAAATGACATCTAAAGCACTTGAAGTTAATATAAATTAACTCCCCTTAAAATTGTTATCCGTTTCCATACCAAAAAACTTATCCATTATTTCATGACTTATTTTGAAAGACCATTTTACAAGATTGTTTGATGACGATTTCTCCCTCTCAAATAAAGACCCGTTTTCTATTTAAAGAGTTGTCATTGTTTGAGTGGTCGAATTGTCTTTGAAAAGGGTTGTGATGCAAAGTAATCACAAGCCTTTGCATGGTCATAGAGTAGACCATGCCCGAGAATAAATTCCCATTGTTAGGAACAACTGTCTTTTAGACGACATGTTTTCCTCAAGGTGAAAAGCGGGTTACTATCTGAAATAATAGCAAGCCATTTGGCATGTTTTGAAAACATTTGAAACTTCTGCTCGAACTTCATTTACAGGCTCGTATCATTGTTGAATGACATTTCTAAGACCGTAAATGTTATCGATTTTCAGAAGACATGCCTTTTGAAAACGCGTATTTTTTGTATTTTTTCTCAATTTTAATTTTGTATTTGTTTTTTGAAAATTTATATAAAAAGAAAATATTTTATGTTTGTATTTTCTGAGTTATATATAATACATAAGAAAACAAAGGATATTCGAAGAGGTACCACCACTATTCGTCAACGTCACTGCCAACTTTCCAGAGTCCCGGCGTAAAACTTCTGCATTCCAGCATGTTGATTAGAAACTCAATATCTTTCTCGGCCAACGCTTAGTGAAGATGTCCGCCAATTTGATACTCCGATTGACAAAGTAAAGTTTCGATCCCAATACCCATTTTCAACATGCTCCTTGATGAAGTGAAATCTGATGTCTATATGCTTGGATCTGGAATGTTGAACGTTGTTGCAGCATAAGGCAATAGCGCTTTTGTTATCACAGTACATTGGAATTTTATTGAATCCAAAAACCATAGTCGGATAAGTTTATGATCTCATCCAACGACTTGAGCACAACAACCGGTACAAAGCAATATATTTAGGCTTCCGTACTGGATATCGCAGTGCTTTTCTGCCTTTTAGACGACCAGCTAACAAGTCTATCACCCAAAGTTGTATACGCCAAGTGATTGCTACGACGAGTAGCTTGAAACACAGCATGATCCGCATCTGCAAATGGTGTAAGTGCAAAGGAAGAATTCTCGATGACCAAAACCCTGATGTACGGTTCCGTTAAGATACCGAAAGATCCTTTTACCAAGCATTAAATGCTTTTCGGTAGTCACCGAGCCTGATACGAGCACACATTAGGCATATGAGCAAAAAAATAGGTCAGGTCTACTGGTTGTAAGATAAAGGATGGTGCCAAATCATACCACGATGAGTGATGGTAATTGAGGGGATCTACAGCTTTTCCCTTCTTATCCCAGCCAGTTGGACTTCTCCACCATGGGAGTATCTACTTCTACAGGTTCACCATATTGATAGCCATATTCCTTTAGTGAAATCAAGAGCATATTTAGATTGGTTTTATGAAGATGCCTTTAGACTTTGAGAGAAATCTGTAGTCCTAAGAAGAAATGAGAATTTACACCCCTCATCGACATCTTGAAATTTGAACACATGATTTTAGCGACTAAGATCACAAATTCAGGAGTAGAATGCAGCAAAGATAATGTCCATCGACATATATTTGTACCATAGAGATCCTTGCCTTCTCTACAGATAACAATTAGATCCACTGAGCTTTGAGAAGTCATTGGAAATCAGGAATGAAGACAACATATCATACCACCGCGCGTGGAGCCTGTTTCAACCCCATAAAGAGCTTTTTTCAAGCTTGTAACGAGTTAGGATTTTGTCTGGATTCCACAAATCCGTCTGGTTGGCTAACTTAAACTCTTCTCGCAGATACCATTACAGAAACGTAGTCTTACACATCCTTTGATAGGACGACCATGTTCAAATGAGGCATGCAACGCTAGACAAAATTTCGATATCGCCTCTAATCGTTGCAACAGAGCGAAGGTAAGCTCTTCAAAAAATCGTTTCCCTCTTCTTGACGATGACCATGAATCTACCAATCGAGCCTTTTTTTTCAAAATACCTCCTAACTCATCAAGCTTAACCTTATAGATCCACTTAAGAGTGATGACAAATGCTTTATCAGGAGGAGGAACAAGTTCCCAAACTTCCAGACATTCAAATTCATGAAGTTTCCTCTTGCATAGATTTCAATCAACATGCTTGAGTAGATGTTCTCTTGGAAGTTCTTAGGTGTCGAACTGATTGTGAGAAAGTAATCGTAGAGCAGAATAAGCTTGTTCATGGAGTTGTAGTCGTGTGGAACTGTCTGTCGAGAGCACCGATTATATTCTCAAAGTGGGTGCTCCTTAGTCCATTTTCTATTTGTTCAGAAATCTCGGTGATCGGAGGCACAATTGTTAATGAATAACATCCGCTATATGTATTGACCAATGCATCTACTGGGATAGTAATACCAAGTACGGAACAAACCCATGTATGGTAACTTCAATATCATGATTTTCTTCTTCAACATCATGAGAAATGATAGGAGTTTGAGTTTTTGGTGTTGTATGAGAGTTACTTGGTGATGGTGCATCTTGATCAACTATAGTTGAGGAAGGTGAGCCAGTTGATACAGCATGTTCAGGTGCAACTACTTTAGGAATAGGAGCAATGACTTCTGGTGCTTGTAAATCAACATAAGGTGGGGGATTAAGTGACTCATCAAACATTGGTTGAAACAACAAATCCCAGTCAGATCTCGAAGGTGGTATAAATGGTGTTGAAGGAGGAGGGTTTGGCACGAGTCCTGAACTGATTGTTACAGGAGTCATATCATGAAGTGTGGGTCCTGAACTGCTGTGTTCAGAAGCCATCGCGGTCAGCTCATCAAAGTCAACATGAAATGGGTTTTTTCAAATTCTTCATCTGGTACTTCTATGTAACAATCCAGAATGCTTTCCTTTCTTCGTTGTGCATAACCAATGAAAATACCAATGTCAGCCTTCGTTGAAAGCTTCCCAAATCTCGCTATCATTCCGTTGGTTACAGAGTGCAACCAAACACATGTAGATACGAATATGATCGTGATGATTTGTCGTGTAAAAGCTTGTATGGTGTTTTACCGGTGACGACGACGTATCATGGAATAATTTAGGTATAGGACAGTTATGGCAACCGCTCCGCCCCATAGAAAAAAGGAGCTTTTGCATAAAACAAAAATTTTAACATAGTACGGGCTGCTACAATTAGCGTTACGATTTTGTCTTTCAACACACCATTTTGCTGTGGAGGAGCGTGGCAATTGAAGTTAACATGAGAGGAATGTCAACCATTCTCAAAATATACCCGCAATGTCTGATTAACAAACTCATTCCATTTCTGTCTGATGCGACAACGTGTCCTTAAGCCGTACATGATCAGTCTTCAAAAAGTTGATAATAAAAGCTGGAACCTCATCTTTTGATTCGCAAACATTTAACCATATAAATCTAGAGTAGTCCGTCGACAATAACGAGGATGAACTCTTTCCATTGACAACATGCGACTCTCATTGGTGCCCACACTGATCCATATGCACCCAATAGAGTTTTTCTTGATTGGTGTCCTCAGATTTTGGGTTTAGGGGGTTGTCTTAAACTTTTTCCCTAATGCACATTGCAGGAACATAAGTGATACCTTTTTCAAACTTTTGAGCTAGGGAGACACTTGGACAATCCATGTCTAGGCAAGACGATTAATAGCACCAAGTTCAAAGTGAGATCGACTGTCAATGCATAACCCCAGACTGTTTTAAGGGACGCCCTATGACAATAGACAAATGGGAGAGGATGCCATCATATTCCCAAGTGAGAGTGTATAAAGATTATCCCCTGAGATCCCGTCAATAAATCAACACCTTCTAGATTGCGAATGAAGCATGTGTGTTGACGAAAAGCCACTTCGAGATTGGAATCACAGAATTATCCCACAAAAATAGATTATGCCCAAGTCCTTCAATGTAATAAACCCTTGAAATAGTAACATTCCCAATCTGATAGTCTCCATATAAACCATTATCTTATGCAACTTAATCATTTTAAGAATTGACTATGTACCCAAGAATTTACTGTGAAATTGTGAGTCTGAGAGCATCTCCGTTTTCCCCATGTGCCATCGCGCAAACCGAGTCCAAATACCAAGGACCAATTCGGACAACCTGCTTTCATTAAGATAAGTGGATGGAATATTGGTTTTTTGTGGATCCCAGGATAAGTACATGGGTTTCCTTTTGTAAGCAGACATTGGTTTTAATAACCTTAGTATTGCTAAACGGAACACAGTATTCTTGATTCTTACCTAGGGTTCCTTGAGTATACCAATTTAACTAAACAGGTTTGGAGTGATTCAGATTCTAGAACTATTGTTGTCTAGAAGCAACATCATTATGTAGTGGTTAATCCTAGTTAAGGCACGCAGTTCCCTACAATATGAAGGTCTGACCGGTATGTCCTCCAAAAAAAATCTAGCATAGTAAACACATATTCCTGTTGGTTTCTAAATATTTTTCTTAGAATTTTCTCTTCTTTAGAATTTACTCTTCTCTTAGGTATAGCATGAAATTGCACAACATTCATAGGAGAATTAGAAACATACAAATATCAAAAGGACATGCAAATCATAATCATCACCATTAATACAGAATAATCAGAATTACATGTTTTCTTGGAATTCTAGCAACATACATGTAGATCCCATAAACTTGAACAGATACTATTCCTTATTATTCAAACTAGATTTAACATTCCTAGGGTGAGCTTGCTACATTATTTCTTCGAATTACTGTACTTGGGTTTGCTGAATCCTATTCATTTCTTGTATTGCCTGAAGGCTGTGATCAGCTGCACTAGTAAAAGTCTTACCCTGTAAAAGCAACACACGCTTGTTAGAAACTATGTATGAAGTCGAGTCTATTTTTTGTGTTTTCTCTGTGGAAATAGTGATTCGGCAAACCTCACTTTCTTGTCCTTTTTCCTCGGATGTGACCGCAACTAATTAGGAACAAAATTGTTGATGCATAAGGAAAGTCCTACATATGTTTAAAGCAAATCCTGAATGACTTTGGAATACCTAAAGGCAAGACTCTAAAATGAATCTTGAGGATAATTGCGGCATTAAAACACGTTTGACTATATCCTTAAGGACCAAAGCTTCTTCTTTAGTGTGCTTAATAGAAGCCGGAGTGAGCAGTCCTTATTATACAACAATTTGGCGTAGATTGGTTCCAGAATTAACCTTGAAACACTCTTAGGATCAACAAGAGTGGGTCCTCAATAGCCTCCTTATCTAAACATTTCCTTAAGTTTTCCTTAACACTCATTTCTTAGGGCTTGCTAAGACCAAACCTTGTTCCTAAAGGTTTTGCATTTATATCAGAAATTTCCTTAGACTTTATATTGACTTGTTTGATTAACGCATCAACATTGATCTTTTGGAATTGGAACACGGTTTTGGTTTAAATTTAATTGAGTCATAAAGCTGCTTATAAGTCTGTTTCAAATGCTCTTCTCAGCAACAAGTTATGTACTCTATGTTCCAAGTCAATGTTAAGAGTCATAATTTCAATCCAAGTCCATACTTGACTTGCTATCATCCACATTCCTTTAAGGACTTAATTTGCTCTTTCAACTTGACAATGACTGTGTCTTTCGCTTGAGACTGAGCTCTCCAATTACAACATTAATTCAAACAACTAGTAAAAACTAGACATTTTGATCTAAAACACTGTTTGTCTGTTTGAAAAATTTCTTGAATAAGTTGAGAATCAGCTTCCAAAGTGTCAATGTTTTCAAGAGAAGTAAAACTTTTACAAATGTTTATCGTAAATTTCTTTATTCAACAAATCCTTTTGTTGAGAAGCTCAGTCTTGAGTTCGAAGACACCTTTGACATTCATCACAGAAGTTTCACAAACCATCATGCCCACAGTACAAATTCAACAACATTTTTACAATATCAAGTTATCATGGCTTGTGCCAAAGTCTTCATTTTCAACTCAAAACATTTGATAATTTTATACTTTCGAAAGTTTTCTAGGACTCCGAGCGATATTGTTCGACAGCCTGTTACCCTTTGATAAAAGACTTTTTGACACGGTAAGTTCTTCAACCAGTATTGATTGAAGTTATTGAAGATATCTTGTTAATTCTTTTATTTAACGTAATATTTCATCTCGCAAACAAGCCTTTGTAATGTTTCAATACCCACACGTGTCCTCAGTGATAGCTGTTCAGTGGTGTCTTTCTTGACAACCAGATCAAAGCCAGATAAGATAGCTTAACTCTTTCAAGCTATATAAGACACCATACTTACTTTTGGAAGTTCTTTTGGAACCGTCAACTTTGACGGTTTGAAGAATGAGAATGGGCTAAAAGAGCTGGACCGAAGTCGCTTTCCAATAGGCACGTTCACTATATAAATCAGATTGTCGCACAAATCATTTGTTGTAATCGTTATTAAGAATAGCATAATTAATTGGTTTAGTCTTCACGTTATGTTTTACAACCAATGGATCTTGTTCTTTCAAAAGCATTTTTGAACGACTCTCTTCACAACGCATTAATGTCTCATCAGAATCAGGAATACATTAGTATCCTTTAATAATGAGACAATCGTCAAACAGTTTTGGCTTAGACTCCCAACATTCTTCAGATAGAATTGGTTTTTCAAAACCTATAGCTTTTTCATGGAATGATCAAACAAATTTTCGATTAAGTCCATTCATATGAACAGTTTGCGCAGACTGACCTCTTTGAAAATAATATTATCAAGTTGCTTAATTTCTTATTCTAAAGTCCAGATTTCTCTATCAATAGTTCTGTTTTCTCCATTTTAAATCATTTTTGAGATCAGAAACTGTTTTCATTAAAGAATCCTTTTCTTGCACTTGTTCAAAAAGAGTTTTTCTTAAGACGTACCAATCTCGGCATAGCTGTTCATGTTGATCCAGAAAAAATTGTTTTCAACATTTTACATTCTTTCAAATCTTTAACCTCTTCTTTTTAATATCTGTCAAACTTGGTAGATTCACAAGCTTAATTGGCACTTTATATCCAATTAACATTGTGCAGTGCATCAACTTGGGAATTTTAATTGTTCAAACAAAGAAAATCAGGACTCTTGTTAGAGCAGAAGAGTTTAGTGAATTCTGACAGTTTCCCTGTGTGTGTTTCACTCAATACTGAGAATAAGGAAGATATTGCTATCATTGGTTTATTTTAGTGTCTGTCTGACTCACAATCATTAGACTAATCAGAAGACGTCATTATCTGCTTCACTTTGAGTGAATAAATCATAGTCAATATTAATCTGGATTGTGTACCTCAGAAGTGCATCTTGAGCCCAGTTCCCTGAAAGATTCACCACGAAGAGCAATCTGGCTGAGTTGAGTTCATCACAATCAGAGTCATATGGCATCCAGATCATCGCTTGATAATCAGCATTGTAGGTAATGACAGTCTAGATGAGGTTTGAGTGTCCAGGAATTCCTGGAACTGCCAAAAGCTAATTTTCTTCCTCTGTTAAAACTTGACGTACGCTTGCTTGAAGCTTGAACCAGCAACACTTTATCATTGAACCACGATTTCATCCCTTACCTTTTTTTTGGCTTAGTAACACTGCTTGGCAATATGAACCCACCCCTTTGCCCATTGTAACAGATGATAGTCTGTTGTTTCACCTGGGTTAGCTTCCACTTGCTCCAAGTGTGTATTTCTTATTGTTCTAGCAGCATAAGTAGTTTGTCTCCCCTAAACAGGTTGCATAGTTACTTTTCCATCATAGATGGTAGCTTGTTGACGAGGGTTTGACGAAGTCCTTAGCTGATTGTTGGTAGTAGGATACCGGGATGTGACAACAGCAGTTAAGAATGACATCATGTGATTGATCGCATCAATTGGATCATCCCCTTTCTGGAACACTAGAACAATTAGACCGGAGTCTGGTTGGGAAAATTTAGATTGTTGATGGTGGTAAGTTGTGGGAGCATATTCCAATTATGGGATGGATGATTATGGAGAATAAACGTTATGGTGAACTGAGGATTGGTACTCATTTGATAGATAAGTGATGAATAGAGGTGTAGATTGACTGGTTTAATAAAAAATTGATTAAGTTCTGATGAGGTGTTACAAACTGTGAAGACGGATATGGTGAAACATGATGTTGAGGTTGAGAGTTTGGGTAAGAGTGTAGATGAGATTGATAAGCCGACCAAGTTAACTGGTGAGATGCAACTAAAGCAAGAGGATCGGAGTTACGTTCATGCATCAAACGAACTTCATTTGCATGTCTTTCGTGTTGTTGCAGGTAAGCATGAAGTTGATCAACATTGGTAGTATGCAAGTCTTTGACCAATTTAACATCAGTAACAAATTTGCTCCATTCATCAGGAAGAGTGTTTAAAAACTTGGGATGTTAAACTTGAAAAGTGCTGCCAACTGGCATCTTTTAGATGTTTATATCATTGAGAAGCAGAGTTGACACCTCAAGCAGATCAGCATTAACGAACTGACTCCTTTCTTGTAAGTGGAAACCTTTTTTTATAATCGCATCATCAAACACATGCAGCACTCAGTTCTTTGGTTGTTAACGACGAGCCTAGCATTAGCAGTTTAATCTCTCTAAAGATCATTGCAACACGATGTTGACATCACAAGAAGCATAAATTTAAGTTGGAAGGAGAATAGAGTTTATTTGCTTTGATGTCACAATCAGATTAGAATGGCTTTAGCGGAGTCAGATTCAACATATTTCTTAAGCCATGTTACATCATCCTTAGTGATTAGAAGGCCCAACGAGTGGACCTTTTTCACAGAGGCACGAATCATTTCTTCCCTGAGTCTATTCAATATATACAATTCCATTTTGGCTCTTCTATTAAACAAACAATATGTTTTTCAAGCATTGGTGGTTAGTTGTCTCCTCCTGAAAGAATGACATATCGGCAAGAGTCGTCTTGTGGTATAAAAAGATACAAATTTATCGATACGATGGTAGAGAAAAGAAAATTGTGTTTGATTAGTGATTTTTGAGGTCTTGAAATTAAACTACACGGGATTTTATAATTCTTGACAAAACCGGGAAAACAAGTGTTTGTTTCACGGGATTTTACAAGTCAAAGAAATAAACCGTATAATTTAGAATTTGAGTAATTTGAGTTGTTGAGTTAAAAATTAACTTAGAATTAAACTCGTTCGGTTCTAGTTAAAAAATATCTCGTTACGGGGAATACTATATAAAGTTTTAACTGGTTCGTTTCCAAGATAAATTTACTAGTTCGTTATCAATGAGTTTTTTTTATTTTTATTTTTTTTTTAACCTCGTTCGGTTCTAGTTGGAATTGCTTATTCGGTTCAAGTTACAAATTGCTCATTCGGTTCAAGGTTAAAAATAGCTAGTTTGGCTCAACCAGTGAGAAATTCGTTCGGTTCAAGCTAGTAAACTACTCGTTCGGTTCTCCAACTTAGGATAGCTAGTTCAGGATCCTTTGGTTCGGATTGACAAACAAAATAAAAACTTTCGTATACCAAGAAGGGGCAAGTTTCGATCCTCTTGTTCGGTTGACTCGTTCGGTTACAAAAGAGAGGCTAGTTCAATCCTCTTGTTTGGAGTTCACTATTCTCGACTCTTCATTGTTCGGCGAATATACACTAGTTTCGGTTGACTCGCCGGTTTCCAACTTACTACTTAAACTCAAATTTTCAAAACTCAAAAAAACACATTTTTGAATGATTTTTAGTAAAAATTCTTGTACAACTAGTGTTACTAACCCTATAGGAACAATAAAAATGACAACTTTAAGGTTTTTAGGCCAAAAAATTTTAGATCAAAATTTTTGCTCTTTATAAAGATTTTGAACACAAATCACAAGACAAACACAAAAACTAAACACACCACTCCATGGCTCTGATACCAATTGTAGAAACATGTAATCTTATGATCAAACCAAGAACAAGAGAGAGATGTGGGTTGTGATGTTAGAGAGAGAGAATGGATGGAATGGATGAATTGTATTAAGTGTGTGTTATGGAAAATGAAACAACCAACCCCTCTCCAAGGCTAGGAGAGGGTTTATATAGTACATGGATTGGCCGGCCCATGGGCTATGATGGGCTTCCCATGGGCCTTGGGCCGGATTAGATTCTATTCTTCACTTAATACTATCCCAAATAAAACAAAAAAAAACCCCCCCCCCTCTACGAGCTAAGACCTATTACAACTTGGAAGTGACCGAGCACTTTTTGTTTCCAC
Source organism: Tanacetum coccineum (assembly GCA_026074375.1). NCBI lineage: Eukaryota > Viridiplantae > Streptophyta > Magnoliopsida > Asterales > Asteraceae > Tanacetum > Tanacetum coccineum. Next base: position 62,549 of record BQNB010004782.1, on the reverse strand, counting down.
AGTTTTATTAATTTAAATTAATAGGAGAAAATTGGCATTAAAAAACGTTTATACAAATGTGATCTTTATGACTCTAAGTGCAACTCTTTCCTGTCAATGTGCTCAAACAATTTTCGAATGCTCGAAGCACAATGTGTAGGGGGAGTATTTGAAAATACACAATGTCAGAAAATAGGTTTTAAATGGTTCGACTCTCTACCACCCGAACAACCTATTAATTTCATGACAGATTCTGAAGTCATAAGTGGTTAGGTTAGTATAAAGTCCTACGAAACAACCAGAACCGTAGGGAGTCTACCCAAGGACATCTCCTAGTTTAGAAATAGCAGTCCTTATGTATGATTGGAGATGATGAGTATAAGGTGAAGACTGCCGACTAAGATGAGCTAGAAACACTGGAATAAATCACAACAAGGTGTTAGTAATGACGTCCTGGTAAGCATTGAAGGGGTTGAAGAATGAAAAAGAAATGTATGGATAAAAGGGTGAAAAGAAAGAAGCCCTTCAAACAACTTAGCCAGAAACCGGGTCAATACAGAATCTATCAAAATCACAAAGATGATTGTTGATATTGAAGATGACATCATGGACCCAGTGATGCAATGCACAACCCTTCCCAGCCATTCGGTATGCTCCCAAAATAAACGTGTCTCATTTGTCACGGACCTACACACGTTTATCTCTATTGACATCTCACTCCGAGATTTTTTAATATTGAATATGTACAGTCTGCCCTCCAAGCCACCGATTACTAAAACCAAAATGCACAAATCAAGTCTAGATCCAAGAGAAATCATTATTATAAATCTCATTAGGACACAATGTCAAAATACACTTGTTGAACACCATAAAGTTCACAAGTTGTAACAAAGAGTCCTACGCATTATCCTTGAGATCTTGCCAGAACATCCGAGTGATACTTAAGTATTCACAGTGAAGATGGAAATCCTGCTTGAGCCAACATCAAACAAGCTCTTGGTAGGTGACTTGCAAGATTCTATATGAATCAAGCTTGTGATAACTGGATATCAATTTTGGTCCAGTAAATGAATTGACGACTTAATCAGAAAGATAGTAACTATCTGATTCACTCTTACCGTGTTGTCTGCTTTGAGACGTTCCGGTAATGAGAACTAGCAAGCATGGTGAATCTAATACATCTGTGTTAGAAGATCCTACGCTTTGAGCTGGAAACCCTGTCAAGGAGATTCTTTGAATCTACCTGATCACAGGTATAGTATTTATACTATAAAACGGGAAACCGGAGGTTAATGCAACCGAAGTCAAGATGAATGACAAAGCCATATTCATCTTTTATTGCTAACTGTCTTATTTCAGGTTTAGACGACGGTGTTGCAGCCTCATTCCAGCGAAGTCGGATTCATAAACCACATGCTTATACTCATGCTTTCAAAGTCAATCGTTCAACATCAAGATCGTTGATTCTAAACTTCCCCACCATCAAAGAGCCTCAAAGTCAAATAAAGAATAGTCTATTTGGGGAAGATTGTTAGACTTATAATCACAATATGTCAAAACAAGAATGTGACAAGTATGAGCATGATGGTTAAGAGCACAAGTTGATCAAGGAAGTCAAATCAAGATGATTCAAGTCAAGGAGATGATGCAAGATAACGATCTCAAGAACTCAAAGTCAAAAGATAAAGGCTCAAGATCAAGATCACAAAGCATGAATGAACAAAGCCATTACAAACAAGACAAGACCAAAACAAGGCAAAGCATAAACGTCAAAAGTCATATCTTCAACATCAGGGGAGACAATGATAAATCAAAGCAAACTCCTACAAGAATGTCATCGGTGGTACGGAGGAGTTTAAAGAAAGAGACCTCAACATTGGGGGAGATTGTTAGCCTTAATTATATTAAGTCAAACAAGAATGTTATCGGTCTTATAAAGTCAAACTAGGTCTTGTATTGTAATAGGCTAGTCGGGTTCAACGGGCTTGGATTGTAATCTAATATTGTCCGTGTTTCGGGCTCAAAGCCCAAGTTTAGCCAAGCCCGACCCAAGTAGAAAAGCCCACATGCCACTTATGGCTCAAGGGTATAAATGAAACCCTCTCCACACATGGAGAGGGTGTTGGTTACATTTTCACACTTGTAGCTCACCACTTTCTCTCTAATCTAACATTCCTAGTTCTTACTTCTCTTCCTTTCTTTTCTTCTTATTGCCGGCTCATTAAAGCTTGTTCGAGTTTGCTTATTAGTTGTGAAAGGATTAATATAAGACTAACATATAGAGACTTGGTCTGAGATGATCTTAGTATGCCAAGAACACTTACTCTTTCTATTCATAAAACTAGGATGATATTTCAGTGTACTCAAATATTTGTAGTCATCAGGTTAATACATCAGCTAGTTGTTTACTTGCATATACGAACACACATATAAAGTCAATATGAGGCACATTAAGGTTTTGTTAAAAAGGAAAGTATATGGCATACGTGACCCTCACGTTCAAAAATAAGCTTAAATATGATTGGTTTTATCCTCTGTTTGACATCATTGCTGCAATTTGCTATCATTATTTTTTGCTATTTGAAGTTTTAACTAAAACTACAACAACCTTGGACCGTGCAAATACTGAAGGCGCGTGGCTTCCAGTTTCGAGTACTTTTAATGTTGCGGACACCGATAGCAGAACCATCTCTTCAGTTAAAGGTAAGATTAGTTTCTTTTGCGGATGATGTTTGTAGTTTAAATCGTTGTGTAGGTTATTTGTATTACATGTAGATTACATGCTTTTTTACTTTTCTACTTTCTTTTTGTGAGAACTGCTTAACTTTTCGTCTTTGGTACACCCCTACCACGAGCAGTCCCAAACACTCCTTAAAACGTCTGAATGCCCCATATGACATAACAGGTTCTTTCTAAATCCAATTTAAAATATTATGGCGGAGCCTACCCGCACAACTCAAGGATTTTCCAAGTTCTTTTAAAAGTATTATAAAATAATTAGATTTCCTGCAGTACTTATATTGCTAAGTGTGGAGACATAATTATTGAAATTTATATAGTGAAGTTAGTTTAATATGTGTTTCGGATTAAACAGCAATTAATATATATCATTGATTTTTGCAATCTCGATATTTTATAATCATATTATGCGGCAGATACATGTATGAGACAGCCCTAAACCTGGTATTCTAACAGATCGTCGACAACGGTGTCAAGAATGAGAGTAGGAAAGATGATGCGGATGAAAGTAACCAGAAGGAGACAACGGTGTCGAGAATGAGAGTAAGAAAGATGATGCATATGAAAGTAACCAGAAGGAGGTTGCGGTTGAGAAGATCATGACGTGATAGACACAGTGGCATAAAGCATTGTCACAGCAACATCTACACACAAAGATGAAATAGCAGGTTCACAATCGGTAGGTGAAAAACTAACCCCAGCAAAAAGATCTCTGCTACCCCAAGTTTCATCAGCAACTAACCCCAGTAAAAAGATCTCTGCTACCCTAAGTTTCATCAGCAGTGACGCTGAGCGTCACTTATTCAGCCGCTGGCTCTTTATCGCGCGCGCGTGCGCGCGCGATGAGCGTGCTAATATGCAACGACTACTGTAATGTAACCATTAACTTAAACATCTAATGCATAACGTTTCTACTTTAAACAACTATAATTGCGCCAAAAACAACAAAAATACCACCACCCCACAGCAAAGCGCGGGCTTAAGTCCTCGTTTATATAAAAGGCAAGAGCACCTATAAAATGCATTTAATGCAACGGTGGGTTAACCCGTCGGAACCCGCCCTCTTTAGCCTTCAATCTGTCGGAACTCGTCCTCTTTAGCCTTCTAGAGTTATTTGAACCCGTATTTAAGCCCGGGTGACATTAATTGCTCTTCACTCTACTACATGTCTTTAGTTATTATCATTCCCCCATACCACTTGCTACGTGTCTTCACTCACTATCATTCTCCCACTTCACACACTTATCTCATCGCCCCACTATATTCATTCCTTCAATCTCTGGTTCCTCTTATACATTGTTTCATTCTCACATAGCTCTCTCTTTCTTGCTTTCTAAAAACACACAAAAAGTTCCACCAGTGTTTTCTAGGAGGCGACATCATATAGCAGATTCTAGGATCAAGATGGAGAAGAAGAATCATGCTGACACTCATAGTTGAATGTAAGTTTTTTTATATCATACCTAAGGACTTCTACACTAACTAGTAGATTGTCTATGGGTAGATCCATTCGGTTCTGGCTGGATCATGGGAACGAATACCTAATCTTAACCATCTTATAACTCTAATTAATTACAAACATGGTCGGTCTTTTGGTATTGTCCACAGCCTTAAAACCATTTGAAAAACATCAATCAAGATACTTTGAAAATCATTAGTATCTCGATGGTTTTACTTTTCAAAAATTGCTCCCCCTCAACATGTGCATCAATATTCGAAAATGTTTAGCACATGAAGGTTGAAGCTCGCACTTGAGTTCTTAGAATCACATCTTTAGTCATATATTTTAATCATATTTTCTCTCTTTATCAAAAATGTTAAATCTTTTAATATTTTGGATATTAATTGATTTAAATATAAATGCTTTCAGGGAGAAAAATGTTTCAATTATTAACAAGCTAAATTAGGAACATTTTTCATGCTCCCCCTCAATCCATGAGGGTATTATATATATAGTGTTGTGTACGTTAATTTATAAAATTTTGAATTTAATGAAAAATTCTTTGAAAATTCGTACACAAACATTATTTATACGTGCATATTATTATAAGTCTAATGCTACATATTCACAATATTCACAAGATAAGATTTTGAGATTGGACCTGACAATCATATGGTACGTGTCATCAGTTTGTAGTCCATCTCAAGTTCTCTTGCACCAACCAATAGCTCCAGATTCTGAATGATTTCCCTTTCACGCAGCTGCTTATCGATCAAGTCAATCATCAAACCCGACCTCTTTCGGTCAACTGCCATCCACTTTCTCGTTGGCATCTCCGTGTTTTAATCCAGACGAAAGTTGAGTACTCTGTGATGAAGCTCATCGCGAACAGACTTGAGTGTGCCTTCCGAGAACTTGTACAGCTCATCAGCTCGCAAAACTCTTTTCTGTTTGTTCAGGTCTTCATAGACAATACCTGGTGGATCGTATGATGGAGTGTAGGGTTCTTTAAATTCAATTCCAGAGAAGGTCTTTTAAGGTTGGGTGATGTTAAGTTTCTTCTGGTAACTCTCTACACCAAGCTGTAAATCTTCAACCCGTTTCTTAATGATTAGACTTCTTGTGAACATACGAAGAACCACAATAAAGTCAACAATATCACTGCCATCGAGATGAAATAGCTTATGTTGAACAACAAGAAGAAGCATATCTTTAATGTTGTTCATGTGTAGATCGACAAAGTCACCTTCCTTAAACTTATAAAGCTGTTGATCAGATCCTTTCACAACAATCTCTTCCAAGTGACCACATCCATGCAATTTCTTAACACTAACACTCTTCACACCAATAATAGCCTTAGTAGAGTAAACATTATGCTTGGAAAATTTTCTTACCTGAGATCGATATCACAGTTTACGTCCTTTACCCTAGTGCTTGATTCCCTTTTCAGCATTTGTGTCATACGCATGCTTGATGGTACTCCAAAGTGTAGGGACCATGTCTTCAATTCCTTTGATCTCATATCGCGCTGCCTTTGTCTTTGTAATAGAAGTGGTGTATGTTAGCTCCGGATCAGAAGTCATCAGATACGCCATATCATTGTTGAAGAAGTAATCAACAGTAACGGTTCGATGTCCTGATGGACCTTGTAAAGGAAGAGGCTTAGACAGATCAAACGGGTAACGATCTCCTTTTGGACTATTCCAATCTAGCTTGTCTGTTAACGCATTGAAACACTCTTGAAAGTTATACTCAAGCTTAATACTGCTAGAGCATGTGCCTTTTAACAGATTGAAGGCAGGTCCTAACAAGATGTCTTGAGTAAGATTATTTATCTTGAGTCCATTCAACACATACTTGGAGAAGTCAATGGGAGTGGCTATAAGGTCATTGAAGGTGAGAGGATCCTTTAAAGCAGAGACCATTTGATTAAACTAAGGCTGTTCAGGTTGATCAAGTATAACCTAATGCTTGTTCCATTCCGGATCAGGAGTAGGAGGCCTTAGGGGTTGTATGAACCATTTTGGATTTGGAGTCTTTCTTGTTTTAGGTTCTAAGGTGTCTTGTGGTTGATTATCATCATGAGCTACATCATCACCTGCATCATCCATAATCACCTCGGCAATAGGTTCTTCAACTGGTTCCTTTGCAGAAATAGACTTACCAGTTTTAGATCCTTTAGTTGGAGCTTTACCTTTTGGGGTTTCCTTGGTAGAGGATGGATTCTTGGAAGACTCAGACTCTTTAGTTCTTCTCCTCTTGGTCTGCTTACCCTGGTTTGGTCCAGCTGAAGGGCCTTCATCATCATCATCATCATCATTATCATCATGCTTTCTCTTATGGTCTTTGACAGTATCATCGACTCCCCTATCCATCGCGTTTTCATCTTCAATCAATGCTTCCATGAGTGCATGGTACAATCGATGATTGGCAGGATTTTTGTTAAAAGACTTGTTTGCATGCATGGATTGGTAGAGAGCGCTTTTCAGATCATACTCTTTGAGAGCTGCCTTGTCAGTAGACTTGATAGTGAACCGTGGCTTCTTTTACTTTTTAGCTTGTTCCTTCCTAATCTTGAGAATATATAAAGGACTTTTCTCAGATTCTTGTTCAGCTATTGGTGTCGGTTTCTTGGTTAACCCTGGAAGATGCTGTAGAGAATATTTATGAATGAGATCTGCCGTGTGTTTTTGCAGCTCCTTCTGAAATACATCTATGACTTTAGAATCAAGATAACTATCGACAACCGCTGGAACTTGAGACTTGAGAACAACAAGAGCTTCAGTAAAGAGATCAGCAATTTTTAGCATATACATATCTTTCTCTAATTTTGCAACTCTTAGTACAACTGCAGTGAGTGCATTGGATTCAGGAACAACAGTCGTGATGATTGAAGCATCGGTGGTGATTGGTTGTGTGGGAATTGGTGTTGGTGTTTGTTGTACGGATGAGATGATAGGTGTTACTTGAGGTTAGGAGACAGCCGTGGAAACTGGAGTTTCAGTGAGAACCTCAGGTATAGGTGGAAGATTGGTTGTCTCTGGAATCACTGATATAGGAACCTTCTATACCGAAAGAGACTGAGTCTGAGGAGTTTCTTGTTGGATAGGAATATCCATCAAAGAACTAACATCTGCATCTGCAGAATCCTTAACGATACTAACTAAAGACGATTTAGAAGAAAGTTTAAGAAATTGATCACCAAAACCTAAAGATACCGATAAGCTTGAACTTGTTAGAGGGAGTTCGGTTTTCTTAGGATCATCCTTTACTTCTGAAGTCTTTTAAGCATCTTCCTTTGCTGCATCAGTAACCTCTTCATCACCTTTATCAAACTCTTCAACTTCAGCATCTGCCATTTTTGCATCCTCATCTTTGCGCACACGTATCTTGTACTTATAAATTTCATCTTCATCAGATTCAGTTTTGACATCTTCATCATTAGCATCTTGTGTATCACTGACATGATCATCGTCTTCATCATCAGTATCACCATCTTTATCATCCTTCTCAGCATCATCATTATCATCATCAGAATATTCACTGTCTTGTTCATCTCCCCATTCTAGAATAACCTTCTCTTCAGTTATGTCTTTTTTCTCATCAAGAACCCCTGGTTTAATACCAGTTCTTTCACTTGAGGTAGCAAAGACGACTTTGGACTCATCCAGAACCCCTGGTATGCTACCAGTTACTTCATCTGAGCCTCTAGTACCTGGTTGTCTTCTGCTTGACTTTCTGCTTTCTTTTAGAGCTTGCATAATGTCTGCAGCTTCTCGTTCTTCTAGAGTAAGAGATGGAACACCCTTGAGCTTTTTGGGAGGATTAGAAGTCTCTTTGCCTAATTTTCTTCTTCTAGCAGATTCAGATACTTGTTCAGTTACGACCTAGCATGTGTAGCATAGACTTTCTTTGCTGCTTCTGCTTCTTCAGCTTCAGTTTGGCTGATAGATTTACCTAACTCCAAAGCAACGTCAGGATCATCTGAAATAATGTTATCATTAGCAGACAATGTGACTTTCTTCTTGACTCTTCTTTTACTATAAGTCTTTTTCTTAGCAGGTTCAGGGTCAGATTCTTAAGATACCTCGACTTCTTCCACAGAAGTATCTGCAGTCTTCTTCCCTTGTGATCCTTTTCCTCTGCTTTTCTTGGGTGGAATCTGATGGGTGGAATATTTGATGAACATCTGATAAGATTCTGAATGCTTGATTGTATCATTCAACATCACATCAGGAATGGAAAGTTCATAATCCTGATAGTATTCACCAATTCTAACAAACTTTAACTTGCTTACAATACCATCATCTTTGATTGTATAATAGTGCTTACGATTGAGGTTGGTGAGAAACTTGTGTTGCTTGAGGAAGTGATTGATGATAATTTTGGTGAATCAGGGATATGACATGTTCTCACGTCTTGATCTTTTTTCTTTCCTGTGATCAATCTGGTAAGCAATGTCTTTCCAAATCAACTCAGGCTAGTCAACATTTTATCTTCAGAACATTCCCCACAATATGTCAATTCTGGACTTTTTGAGTTTTTCATTACTTGCCGTCTCTCTAAATAGACACTTGTTGATTATAGCTGCCAGAGTTCTCTATGGCTGGTGCATATGATCCACAAACATGTTGGTGTGCTTGTTTAGTGGACCCTTGTTGCCAAGATCAATAAGAAATGAGAGGGCAGTATCATCATCTGGTACATCAGTGAAGTCTACACCTTCCAATCTTAGACAAATATCAAGTATCGTCCTAAAGACATTAGCATTGACCACACACTTCTTGTTGGCTAGGAGGAATTCATAAGAATCTGTGCCTTAAACCTTCTTGATAGTGTACCAGAATTGCTACATAAAGATTTCAGGAATGTCTGTAGAGATAGTGAAAGCCTTGAAGCACATGGAATTCTTGATTATGTCAATGATCACTTGAAATGTCTCTTCCTTTTGTGGCACTGTGGTTTCCAATCTGATATTGGTAGAGCTGATCTTGACTCTCTTAGAAGAAGGAACCCACTTTTTATCATAAGCACCAACTTGTTGTGTTTCTTGAGGATTCATGATTCTGCTTAAGAATTAACCAATACAGTTTATATACACACCAAATATATTTTACTGATTAGCTTGGTTATCCTTGATGGTTTAGTTGAACTATGATTAGGTTTCATGCAAACATGACAGATTTACTACACTATATGAATAAGTCAACTAAGGGCAAAAGTCAAAGTCAACAGAAAAAGTCAACAAGACAGATCCAAGGGAGCTTAGGACACACATTCATACGGAGAGCAGATAACACATAATACAAGTACACATATGGCAAGTTATGAAATATGACAAATTACACAAGTATCACACAAATTTTAAAAAATTTGGGCAGGGTTTTTTTTTGTATTTTGTCATATTTCGCTTGAATATGTACCTATCATGTTTCGCTTAACTTGTCTTACATGTTTCTCTTAAATAAGTGAAAACATGTTTCACTTAGATGAAGTGGAACATGTTTCGCTTGGAATGAGTGGGACATGTTTCACTTGAAAACATGTTTCGATTCATTCCAACATAACATGTTTCGCTTCATTCAAACAGGACATGTTTCGCTTCAGTCAAAAAATCTTAATTCAGGTTTTACCAATTAAAAACCTATAAGCACTTCTAACAATCATCACAAATCCATCAATAACATCACAGAAACACTACCCACAATGATACAACAACTTTTAAGACTCTAACATGTGAATTCGAGTAATTTTCAAAGAGGACACACATTGAAAACGTGATAAAGGCAATTTATAAGACATATAGTGCACACTTAAGGGTTTATAGCAGTTAACAAACGCATTTTACACTCTATAAACAAACTTATTGCCATTCTATTGTCCTAACGCCCTAAACCTAGACTTTTCCAAGTAAAAGAACATTTAAGAGGCAAGAGACATGTTAGAATAGCTTAAGAACGTTCATACAACATAACATATCACAAACCCACAACTATTTCACCCTACAATGCATGTTTTGCTTTATTCATCAAACACAAATCAAAAAATCTCACGTATATGTTTGAGATACCGAAAACTATTTTAGACAAATCTTAATCGCATCCTAACGCACAAAACCCCTCAACTAATTAGACAAAAACTACAACTTTTAAATTATGAACCCTAATCTATTTTAAGTGATTACAAGTGATAAAAGGAGATTAACTCTAATTCGTTTTACCAACATGATGAGAAATATAATAGGAACGAATAGATGAGTACCTATTGTCTTAAAACACGATTTGATTTTCAAGATATAAAGGAAGCGAAATGTGACGGGAGTGTTTAGGGTTGTTTGGTTTTTGAATTTTATGTGTGTGGAGCGAAATGTATAGTAAAGGATTATAACCGGCTATGTTTTGAAACTTGGTGATGACATCAAATAACATCTATTTTATAGCATCATTTATCCCATGTAATTAACCCATTTTGAATTATTATTGCAAAGAATTGTTACTTGATCATTCATATTTGAGAATTGCAGTAATTATGGAGTACTTGGTGAAACTTGACTAAAAGGCACGCATTCTAGAGCTTAAACGAAGACATTTTGAAGATTACTGTTCTGACAAACAATACACCGTATCCATCAAGGAAGATACGGCATATTTGTGTCTGCACTCACCAAAGACCAGGAAGGACACAAGACCAATACGCCATATCCAGGAAAGGCAATACACCGTATTCAAGCTATATGGGAATAAAATATTTTAGAAGATATCAAACGTGGTCCCTACTCCAAGAAACTCCAATACGCCATATCCAACACCTTGGATACGCCGTATCGACACCGACTCCAGACCCTATAAATACAAAACTCAAAAACGAGTTTTATGTGTGCTAAATCATATTCTCGATACCTAAACCACAAAAGTCGATTTTCAGAGGAGAAGAATAGTAGAAGAGGTCTCGCAACGTATTCCAATCCATAGGAGACAACACGTAATTTCTTATACGTTTGTAATTGTTTAGTTTTTGGTTTCATTCGTTAACTCGGTTAGTTTACCTTGGCTAAGCCATTACTCTTGTATTAATTATGATGTTTGAAGGCTAATACCTTCGAGTATTAGCCATTATTATGAAGATCTGAATGTTTGGTTTTGTTTATATCTCGATTGCTTAATTTATCGTCGTATGCTTGTTTATGTTTATCAATTTATACTTGTTTATGTGCTTTAATATGTGACCTATCATTCAACTGGATCTAGTGATACGAACCAAGTAATTTAGATTCCGGGATAACTCTCCATATAGTGATTTATACATCTAGAATCATAGGATCATAAATATTGTCCTGCTAAATTCATGCTAGGATACTCTTCTGGCTTAACTAGATATCAGATATTGCCTTTGGTTTATTGAACAAGTTGACTAGCAAGTGAACCTAGATAATTCAACAAATAACGTTCTGATTCCATTGGATAGTTGGACAAGTGGACTACTAGTGTATAAATCGCCGTTAAGCAGTAAGTGAGTAAAGTCTCTATGAGCTAGGGTTTAACAAGATCACTATTGCTTTAATCCCTAAGATGAATTATAATCATTATAAATAAAGATGCTTTATGTGGATGCTTTAATTATGACAGAATTAATGTGTCTAGGTCTTAGGATGAAGTCCCGCCTAAGTCTAAGAATGATATGCCACCTCAAGATAAGTAATTATTACACTGAATAAACAAACCAACCTTCTAATCGGATTAATGATGGCTAATACAGTTTTCTATTATAAGGCTTGACCGTTCTTTTATCTTTTGTTAATTTGCTTGCGTGGGTTAAAGCGTCTTAAATTGATTGTAGTCATCACCAAACCTATGCCAGTCTCTTAGGCTGAAACCGCCCTTTTACCTGTAGAATTAGGATTAGAATTAACATTGGATTAACATAGGTTTGAATTAGATTAGAATTAACTTAGATTAGTAAACCAAAGTATTAATAAATTGAGAGATTTAACCTCGCTTCAAGTGTTCGACACCCTACTTACCACGAATATACCACCGACCGGGTACACTGCCCGTTAAAGTGTTGTTTTTGGTTAAGTCGGCAAAATATAAATTTAAAACTTGAAACATAAAAATATACACCACACAACGACACAATCAAGTTTTTGGCGTCGCTGCCAGGGAGTGAAAATTAATCTTGATTTTTATTTTATATTTTGTAATTTAGATTAGATCTAACCCTTAGGATTAGTGTAAATTAGATTAGCGTAAATTCTTGTATATTCTGTATATTTTGTATATTTGTTAGTTTAATTGTTTGCTTGTATATTTGTGTGTTTAATTTAATTGTTTTCCTAATACACTATTCTGATTGATAACTCGATACGGCGTATCCACTTCCATTGGATACGGCGTATCTGACTTTCTGTCCAATACAGCGTATTCATTCAACTGATTAATACGGCGTATTCACTTCAATTGAATACGGCGTATCAATCATCTGAAACAAAATCAGAACCTAAGTTTTCATATTTGATTTTCGTGCTAAATTTTTTTCTATCTTTCTTCAGAGCAAATCCTACTGATATTTTTACCCTTGTTACAGATAATACTTATCAGATCTAGTTGATTGAAGAAGATACGGCAGACAAGAAAATGGAATCAACTATGAAAGAATTCATGACTAATGACCATGAAGATTACTATTCAGGGATTACATGCATTACAGATAATGGAAAGAACACCTATGAGCTAAAAGGAAAATTCCTTAATGATTTTCACAATAATGCATTTGATGGAACCAATGGAGAAGACGCAGTCAAGCATATCGAATACTTCCTCAGAATTGTTGACCCAATTGATTTACCCAATGTAAATCATGATAAGCTTCGAGTTGTTGTCTTTCCAATCTCTTTAGTTGGTGGAGCTAGGAGATGGTTTGATAAGATTAAAGAATCAATTGATAGTTGGGTCGATTTAACTACAAAATTCTTTAGAAAATACTACCCGCCTTCTCGCACTGGCAAAACTAACACACAGATGATTAGATGGGACCCTACTAACCCCAAGTTTGAAAATTAGTTGGCCTCAAAGTTTGTGAACTATAAGACTATGGATATATTTACTAAAGGAGCTTTGTGGGATTATTAGAAAATAGGAAGTGACGAAATTGAGCCAACGGATGATGAATCTTTCGATCTTGAGGAAACTAACCACGACGATGAACAAGAAATCAGTGAAATTTTTAGGATTGAAACGAACTTGTTTAATTTTGAAACACCGCTGTGCAAAGAATTCAAAGAGTTTAATTACCTATTCAAGATAGATCCTGACCTCCTTATAAAAGACATTGAGGGATTCAAAACTTATGAAGAATTTACGGGTGACTGGATTTATGAATGGAACAATAACGTACCTTGGGTGGACGAGTAACCTTGGACTGACACAGAAGTATGTAAAGAACCGAAACTAGTCAAACATACTTGCAAGCCTTTTAACTATAAAACTGGATGTTCAGACCAACATGTAGTTGGAAAAATGATGGATACTGTAATGGAGGAAACTTACCTGGAGCTTACATCATTCGAAACTCACTTCATTATCAGAATTATGAATGGTACAAAGCCTTGGAGGATAGCAAGCTAAAAGAATATGCTTTAAGAAATAAGGCTATCTTGGAGGGATTAATCGATGATGACAACGATGATGAATCATGTTACGAACGAAAGAAACGACGGAACGTTTATGATAATATAAACCAAGGTCATGAACAGGAAATAGACCATGAAGTTGACGAAAGATAAGAGTTATGTGAAACTCATGAACTTCCGGTGTGCAATATGAGAATATTCGAGATGATCAAGTATTCATTCGGACAAGACAAAGAGTATGTTGCTGTTAAAGAAGATGAATACGACGATTTGACAAGAACAAACAAAAATGCATGCTGATCATACCAGGAAATCTTTCGTATGATGGACAAAGGATGGATGGTAACTAGAGCTGAATAAAAGAAGCTAAAGAAAAGTCTAACTTAAAGACTTTGCTGTAAACAAAAGTGCTTACCGAGAGACAACCCAGAATGTTATTTATTTTTATTGAGTCTGTCTTCTCAGACATCAATACGGCGTATCCGCTCCATACCATACGGCGTATTGTCTAGGCGTTATCAGTCTTTACTTTTTATGCACTTTAAAAACATTATTATCAGTTCTGGCAATACGGCGTATTCATGCACATGATATGGCGTATTCACCAGACTGACTCGTATTTAGTTTGTTTAGTTTAGTTTAAATTAACCGTAGGTACCAAGAATAGGAATGCACGTTTTTCCTATTATTTACATAGGACATTGGACGCAAAGAAATCAACGAATGTTGGTGGAGAATTTACAAATCTGAAAATCTTGAAGTGTTAGAGTCTTGAAAACTCAAGACGGCTGTTCGACACAAATTCTTGCTTAATAAACTCAACATGGAGAATCTACCGAGCAAATATCAGGGGAGTTTCTCATTCTAATTCTTTTTAAATTCTTATATTTAATGTTTTATCTATACAACCAGGACGTTGTATAATTCAAGTGGGAGGATGGGAATTAGAATATATACTTGTCCTATTTTTCACACTAAAATGCTTAAATTATGCTCAAATTTAAAAAAATTTCAAGCATACATTTGTGAAATTACATGTTACATAACCCGCACACAATAACCCTTATTAGATATTGTGAGGATTTAACCTATCCGTTTCCAAATGTTTACCTAAATTCCACAAAAATATGAGTGTGCCGGTGATGTAGTAGACTTTAAAACTTGGCTTGGTATATCTATTCAAGATCACAGTGATGAGTACTATGGATTTAGATGGAGTACTATGGATTTAGATGGAGTAACCTGTTTAAATTGGTAAATTTTAGGATTACACCCAAAACGCCTTTACATGTTGTTTATTAACTAACTACACTGGTTAGTTAACCCTTGTATAAACCCTTTGTTTACTCTCACTTTAAGAGTAAGATACCCCTAGAACAACCCGTAGAGCCAATCCTTTAGGAATTACATCAACTTGTTTATTTCGTTAAACCTTTACACCTTAGCCTACCCTGTTAGATTAAGTTTGTTTTACAGTTGCTAGTTGCTTAATGTGTAAAGTATGTATTTCTTGAGTCTTGTGTCAATTTTGGTACGGTTGGAAGAAATTTGCACATCGCAAATGGGAATGTATTAAGTAGTCAAAACTCATGTATTTTTACTACCATCGCAATTAATGGTACGTCCGAAGAATGAAGAATCATCGAAGGAATTATCCAGAATTATTATGATCATGAAGATGGTGAAACTATTCCGAGTTTCGTATATAGTTAGATGTAAAAAAAATCAAAAAAGTTAGAAAAATCGCAACAAAAAAGAGAAAGAAAGTTTGAAGATAATCGTTTCGCAACTACCGAAGAAATTACATGAAGGATCGATTATTCGTTGATACGTCTTTAAAATCAACGATGTAGAGTATTGTATAAAGTGGAAGATATCGCCACTTGCCTTGTAAAGTATGTAAAGTATGGGATAATTGGGAAGTTGACCGTTACGGGAACGCCAACTTAGGTTGTTGTGTTTGATCTATGATCACGACGTTGTAAATAGTTGTGTCTTTATCATGGTAAACGGTCGGGAAAAAGTGTCTAGCAACTTGTATCTTAGACTTAATCTACTTGTTTCATAATTTTTATTTAACAACAATTTATTTCCCTTTCCTAATCATTAACTATGGGTTTTACGCGAATGAGGATTTGTACGAGCGTGCATGTCTATTTCGTCGTTACGGCCATGTATACATGTCTCAGATACCTTGTTGGTTTATTACTATTGGTGAAAGTTAAAAGATCCCTACCCTATATCATTCTTCATCCTAACCGTTGGTTAAACTCGAATGAGGATGTGATCGAACACACATGTCTATTCCGTCGTTACGGCCATGTATGTGTGCTTCAGCTGCCTTGTTGGTGTGGTACTTTTGGTGAAAGATTGTAGAATGATCAACCCTAAGCCTTATCATACAAACCCATATTTACCTTTATAAACTTGTTACTCCTTAGCTCTAGTGGTGGAGATGTGTATCCTTGCCAAGCTTATGATAGAATACTCGTCACGACCGAGCAATTGAGCGAATTAGTTACATGTTACCACATAGATTAGTTGAGTGATTTGAGTGTTTTCATCTTCCTATTTCGTGAGGTGTTTGGTTGTGTACTTGTAATAGATCAAATAAATGCTTAACGGAAAATATCCTTAGGGATACATTTTTATAAACTTCTAAAGGCTACTTGAGGACAAGTAGGATTCAAGTGGGGGGATATTTGATGACATCAAATAACGTCTATTTTATAGCATCATTTATCCCATGTAATTAACCCATTTTGTATAATTATTGCAAAGAATTGTTACTTAATCGTTCATATTTGAGAATTGCAGTAATTATGGAGTACTTGGTGAAACTTGACTAAAAGGCACGCATTCTGGAGCTTAAACGAAGATATTTTAAAGATTACTGTTCTGACAACCAATACGCCGTATCCATCAAGGAAGATACGGCGTATCTGTGCCTGCACTCACCAAAGACCACGAAGGACACAAGACCAATACGCCGTATCCAGGAAAGGCAATACGCCGTATTCAAGCTATATGGGAATAAAATATTCTGGAAGATATCAAACGTGGTCCCTACTCCAAGAAACTCCAATACGCCGTATCCAACACCTTGGATACGCCGTATCGACACCGACTCCAGACCCTATAAATATAAAACTCAAAAACAAGTTTTATGTGTGCTAAATCATATTCTTGATACCTAAACCACAAAAGTCGATTTTAAGAGGAGAAGAAGAGCAGAAGAGGTCTCGAAACGCATTCCAATCCATAGGATACAATGTGTAATTTCTTATACTTTTGTAATCGTTTAGTTTTTGGTATCATTCGTTAACTCGGTTAGTTTACCTTGGCTAAGCCATTACTCTTGTATTAATTATGATGTTTGAAGGCTAATACCTTCGGGTATTAGCCATTATTATGAAGATCTGAATGTTTGGTTTTGTTTATATCTCGATTGCTTAATTTATCATTGTATGATTGTTTATGTTTATCAATTTATACTTATTTATGTGCTTTAATATGCGACCTATCATTCAACTGGATCTAGTGATACGGACCAAGTAATCTAGATACCAAGATAGCTCTCCATATAGTGATTTATACATCTAGAATCATAGGATCACAAATATTATCCTGCTAAATTCGTGCTAGGATACGCCCTAGCTTTACTAGAGTATCGGATTATTGCCTATGTTATTAAAGCTCATAAGAATTACTACAGTGAACCTAGATAATTCAACAAATAACGTTCTGATTCCATTGGATAGTTAGACAAGTGGACTACTAGTGTATAAATCGCCGTTAAGTAGTAAGTGGGTAAAGTCTCTATGAGTTAGGGTTTAACAAGATCATCATTACTTTAATCCCTAAGATGAATTATAATTATTATAAATAAGGATGCTTTATGTGGATGCTTTAATTATGATAGAATTGATGTGTCTAGGTCTTAGGATGAAGTCCCGCCTAAGTCTAAGAATGATATGCCAGCTCGAGATAAGTAATCATTGCACTGAATAAACAAACCAACCTTCTAATCGGATTAATGATGGCTAATATAGTTTTCTATTATAAGGCTTGACCGCTCTTTTATCTTTTGTTAATTTGCTTGCGTGGGTTAAAGTGTCTTAAATTGATTGTAGTCACCACCAAACCCGTGCTAGTCTCTTAGGCTGAAACCCCCCTTTTACCTGTAGATATAGGATTAGAACTAACATAGGATTAGCATAGGTTTGACTTAGATTAGTAAACCAAAGTATTAATAAATTGAGAGATTTAACCTCGCTTCAAGTGTTCGACACCCTACTTATCACGAATCTACCACCGACCGGGTACACTTCCCATTAAAGTGTTGTTTTTGGTTAAGTCGGCAAAATATAAATTTAAAACTTGAAACATAAAAATATACACCGCACAACGATACAATCACTTGGCAAAAATGGTCCTTGTGTTATATATCTTCTTCTATTTCCATATTAAACTTATTCCTAAGTCTAATCTAGTTATAGAAATGACACATTACACCCTTGAAGATGGAAACTTAGATTTTAAGTCTTATATTTTGCCATTTAGTCCCTTAAGGTTCAATTTAATAACATTTTAAGACCAATTGAGTTACAAAATACATTGACTCCCCTTTAATTGATAATCCGTTATTGATAAACTTTTTCCATTTTATTTCGCGATGACATTTTAAAAGATCCTTTTTGAAAGAATTTGATTATTTCTCCCCCTCAAATAATGTCCCGTTTTCTATATAAAGAGCCGTAGACATTGTTTGAGCGATAGAAAATTCTTTGAAAATCTTTTCTGATGAGAAACTTATATGTTTAATTATTTTTCATAAAACAACACCATTAAAAACAAGATTTCTCTCGTTTACATAAATAAATGCACTGACACGTACACTCTTTTGATATAGGAAGTACGGGTTGTGTTGCAAAGTAAACACAAGCCTTTGAATGAATATGAAGCAATTCATTCCCGAGAAACTAAATTCCTGTTGAGAGGTCAAGTTTGCTTTTTGGCGAAATACTTGCCTGTAAATTGAAGACCGGGTTGCTATCAGAAATAATAGCAAGCCTTTTGACATGTTTTCTATTCGAACTTTATTTACAGCTTTGTGCCATTGTTAAATGACATTTCTGAAGCCGTAAATATTATCGATTCTAGAAAGCATGTCAAGAACACCATATTTTTATATTTTTCAGATTTTTTATTTTCTTTTTTGAAAAATTTATATAAAAGGAAAAATCTTTTTGGGTTTTTCTGATTTTCTTATATACATATGATACAGGATATTTGAAGAGAGTACCACCATTACTCATCCTCTTCGTCTGCCAGCTTTTTTAGAGTTTTCGGGACACGCTTTGCATTCCAAGCTTTTTGATGAGAAAGTTAAGTTGTTCTCGTGCTAAAGTTTGGTGAAAATGTCTTCCAACTGATACTGTGTTTTGACAAAATACAGCTCAACCACTCCATTCTCCACTTGCTCTTTTATGAAGTGATGTCTGATGTCGATATGCTTCGAGCGAGAGTGTTGGACGTTGTTGCAACATAGATAAATGGCACTTTTATTATCACGGTTCAGTGGGATCTTGTTGAATACAAGGCCATAGTCCGTCAGTTGTGATCGCATCCAAAGTGTTTGAGCACAACATCCGGATAGGGCGATGTATTCAGCTTTTGTACTAGATATGGCCGTGCTCTTTTGTTTCTTTGACGACCAACTCACCAATCTATCTCCCAACATTTGCATACTTCCAGACGTACTTTTTCTAGTATCTTGGCAACCCGCATGGTCAGCATCTGCAAAGGCTGTTAGAGCAATGCAAGAATCCTTCTGATACCACAGACCCATATTAATGGTTCCTTGTAGGTATCGAAAGATTCGCTTAACCGCATGTAAGTGCTTTTCGGTAGGCTTTGCCTGATACCGGGCACACATGCACACAACAAATACAATGTCTGGTCTACTGGCTGTAAGATACATAAGGGTGCCAATCATTCCATGATAACGTGTAGGATCAACGGCTTTCCCTTATGGATCTTCATCCAGTTTGGATTTCTCCACCATTGGAGTATCCGCTGGTTTACAAGTTTCCATACCATACTTTTAAGTAATTCCAAAGCATATTTGGATTGATTTAAAAAGATATCTCTGGGACTTTGAGAAATTTGCAGTCCTAGAAAGAATGATAGTTTGCCCATCATCGACATCTAGAATTTTGAGCACATTATTTTTGAAAATGTATCACAAAGATCAGGTTTAGTAAAAGCAAAGATAATATCACCAACATAAATTTTTACCAATAATATGTCCTTACCTTCATGTTTGACGAACAATGTTAGATCGACGGTGCCTTTAATGAACTTCTGGGAGAGTAGAAACGACGAGAGCAAATCATACCAAGCACGTAGAGCTTGTTTCAACCCGTAAAAAGCCTTCTTTAGCTTATACACATGATTGGGATTCTCTGGATCTACAATCCCGTCCAGTTGGCTAACATAGACCTCCTTATGCCGAATGCCATTCAAGAACGCGGTCTTTACATCCATTTGGTAGACGACTATGTTCATATGAGCAGCGAATGCAACGAAGATACGAATGGCCTCAAGGCGAGCAACTAGAGCAAAAGATTCCTCAAAGTCAATCCCTTCTTCCTGATGATAACCTCTTAGTACCAAACGCGCCTTATTTTTCAACACACCTCCAAGCTCATCTAATTTCACCTTGTATATCCACTTCAAGGTAATAATCATCACTTGATCCGGGCGAGGTACCAGCTCCTAAACTTCAATGTGTTCGAACTCATTGGTGAGGGTGGGGATGGGGGGGGGGGTTGGAGGGGGAAGTTCTTCTTGTATGGCTTCAATCCAAGAGGATTAAGTCAATGAATCTTTATAACTCTTTTGTTCGACTGAAAAGAGGAAAGTATCAAAATAACAGAATAAGGCTTCATCTTGTAGTTGTTGTTGAGTGTAAACCGGTCTAAAAGGATCGCCAATAACATTGTCAATCGGGTGATCTTTGGTCCATCTGTTAATGTGTTCGGGTGGTTGATTAATGGAGTGCACATGATTTGGTATAACAACCTGAGTAGAGGATTCTTTAGAACTCGATTCTGGAATTTGAAATTAAACAAAGGGATTATTATCCATATGTACAGAGGATTCAGTTCCATTATCAGTCCTGATGTTACAAACGGTTGCATTCAGACGAACTTGGATCATTTTCAAGAATTTAACTACGAACTATAGAACTTCATCCTTTGAATGTAGAAATTTCACCCATGTAAACCAAGAAAAATCATCAACGATAACCAGTATATACTTTCTCCCATTGATACTTTGAACCCTTATTGGCCCGCAAAGATCCATATGCAGCAGATAGAGTTTTTCCTAAATGGAGTCTTCAGCTTTGGGTTTGTGGGAATGTTTCTTGCTTTTACCAAGAGCACAGGCAGAGCACAAGTGATCTTTCTGATACTTTAGTTTTGGAAGACCTCAGACAAGACATTGTTTGGCAAGAGAATTGATATAATCAAAGTTAAGATGAGATAATCGACGATGCCACAACCAAGACTTGGTCTTTGAGGCCATTGACAAGAGACATATAGGAGAAGATAACAACAAATTTTCAAGAGACAACGTGTATAGATTTGAACCCATTGATCCTTTAAGTAGATCCATACCTTTCAAGTCACGAATGAAGCAGTGTGCTTGCGAAAGGCAACTTCAATATCCGAATCACAAAATTGTCCCACAGAGAATAAATTGTGTCCTAATCCTTCCACATAATAAACCCGAGAAATTATGACGTTCCCTATTTGATAATCATCATAACCTATTATCTTAGCAATATGATCATTCCCGAATCTGACGGTACCTAAAAATTTATTGACAAAGTTGATGAGTTAAGAGCGATTTCCGGTCATGTGCTTTGAGCAGCCGGAGTCCAAATACCACAGAACAATTTAGAAAACCTGCAATCGATAAAAGAAAAGGATGTAACATCAAAAACAGTGGACCCCCAACATTGATTGGGTTCTGTAAAGTTAGGAGTGTTAGAGTTTACATTCTTAACTTTGCTATTGGAACCTACAGATCTGGATGCTTTTGGTCTCCTACTGTAAACTAAGATGTCTGAGGTTGGTGTTGCTACTGGTGCAATAGTGGATTCCTTAGGAGGCACTATTTTATTCGAGGTAATCCTAGTTAAAGGGCACATATTTCCAACTATAATGAATATCCTTCCAGAGGCTTCTAACTATATCCAATTTTAGTAAACACCTTACCCTTAGGTTTCCATTCTTTTCTCTTTTTGTTTCTTTTAGATTTAGCTTTATTACGTACATTCACATCATTTACATGTTCAATAAGGCACATAGCATGATTGGCATCAAACAAACATTTTTTACAGATAGCACACAAAGATTCAAACTTAGCATTACTCACAGAATGCTTAACATGTGTATTACTGATAGGTTCAGAAACAGAATTCACATTTAACATAGATTGCATTATATAAGTATGACATTTAGATTTATCAACACGATTCTTTTTATTCATCCTAGACTTAACGCTCCTAGATTGGTCTTCTACTTTATTGGTCTTGTTGCTACCTGATGATTGCGAGATCCTATTGTTTTTTGTATTGCCAGAAGGCTTTGATCTGCTAGCACTAGTAGAACAATTTACTCCTGTAGAATTCAACAAAGGTTTGTTAGAGTCTTAAGATTTCTGAGTGGTACTTGAAGATGTGAGTGGTTCAACAAATCTAACTCTCTTGTCCTTGTTTATAGGTGTGACAGCCACTAACTTTTCACTAGGTTTGTTGAAACTAGGGCAAGACTGAGTGATATAAATTAGCAACTCATGTATTCGAGTTACATATTTACAGGCATAATCAAGTGCACTATCTAAAGGATTTAAAGATCAACCTTGTTTGATTATTTCCCTAAGAAAAGCAGTTTGTTCCTGAGTATGCTTAAGATAGTCCATGTGAGCTTCCCTATTGTTCAACAACTTAGGAGGAAGTGGTTCTAAATTTCTCTTGAACATTCCTGGAGTAATAGTGGTACCAATAGGTTTTGAAACTGCAGTATCGACAACATTATTCTCTTTAAGTTTCCTTAATTCATTTTTCAATGCTGCAATAGCAAAAACCTTTTCTTGAAGTTGAGCATTTAAATTCGAATTTTTGACAGACTTTGCATTAATTTGAGCAATTAGAAAGTTACTATGTTCTTTTGATCGAACACGTGTCTGTTTAGATGAGTCAAATTGGTCTTTGAAAATTGATTTCAAATGCTCTCGTTCTTTTCTTAAATTTTCATTTTCAGAAAGTAATTTTTCCACACTATGCTCCAGCTCAATGTTGATTGTCTCAATTTCATCGATATCTTTCTTTACATTTTCCACACCTTCTTTTTCCATCAAAGATTTAATTCTATCCTTCAAATTTTTTATGACCGTGTCCTTCTCTTGTGACTGAGCTTTCAATTCATTTATTTACAATAATTGATTAAATGTGAGAGCATTTTGGTTTTCACTAGAATTTTCCTTTTGAAAAATTTCTTGATTAAGTAGGGTTGCAAGTTCCAAAGAAATGCAATGCTTTTTAAATGTTGAATAACTTTTAACAAGTTTATCATAAACCTCTTTTTCAATGAAATCTTTCTTTTCAAAAAGCTTAGCCTCAAGTTCGAGACACTTACAGCATTCATTCACACAAGACTTTTTAACATCAAGAATATCAACAGAATTCATAGCAATATGCATTATTTCCTAAGACATGATTTGGTTCAAGAGTTGATTATTATCAATCTTAAGTTGTTTGATTTGAATTTCAAAATCATTTCTGTCTGCAGAACACTGATCAACAACAGCTTCCATTTGGTTAAAAATAGTTTGAACTTCAGTAATTTCATCTAGAAGAGTTTTATCAAACGCATTAAATGTGTCTTTTAAAAATTTTATAAATGGAATTATTTTAGTTTGAAAACAAGCTTTTGTATGCTCATAACCTCATGCTCCTGCTGTAATAGCATCAGATGTGGTTTTGTTTTTCACCACCTTGTCAAAATTGGCAAGTTTAAATTTTAGCCATTTAAGGCTTTCATTTACCAAACTTACTTTAGGAACTTTACAAGGAGCTTCAATTCTGACAGGGATAGGTGAATTAACAGGAGTAACAACAGTTTGGTTTGTATGTTTTAACCAGAAAGCTTGTTCTGCATCCAATTCTTTTTTAGTAACAAAACATTTACTAAAATCTTATTTCAGATTATTTAACTTTGAGTAATCAATTAGAGCAAAATTAACCTTCTTTTCTTTTGAAATTAAATCATTTTGTTTTTCAAGCATTTTTGATCGACTCTCTTCTTCCAAAATCAAAGTCTCTTCATCATCAATCACAGAAATCACAGCATGGTCTTTAGCAATAACACTACCATCATATAATGTTGGTTTAATCCGCTAAGCCTTCTTAAGATGGAACGGATTTTGATAACCAAGGGCTTGTTTATGAGTGTCATTGTAAAAAACTTGTGGTTTCATTAGCATATTCATAGTTTGAGTAGATCGATACAACTTACAAATAATGTTTTCCAGTTCTTTATTTTGTTTTTCCAAAACAATTTCCTTGTCAATGTACTTAAATTCTTTTTCTTTAGATTTTGTTTTGAAAACATTTAATGTAGTTGATAAAGATTCTTTTTCCTTGATGTTTTTAGAAAGAGTTTCTTTAAGTGTATTGATCTCCTGCTTAAAAGCTTCAAGCGTTGCATTCTTATTCCGAATTAGGTCATCCATTTGAGAATCAATTAATTTTTCACGTTTGTTCAAATCAACATTTTGTCTTTGTTCAAAAATGGTGACACGTTCTTTATATCTCTCAAGCTCAGTGGATAATGATTCATTTACCATTTTATTTATCTGATTTTCCTTATCTAAATTAGCTACTTGATCAGTCATTTGTTCAACCAAAGATAGAATCAATAAATCATTAGGTGCAGAAGAATTAGTATCCTGAATACTCGCATCTTATGTTTCCTACAGATAATGAGAATAAGGAATGATATTGCTATCACTGTGTATCTCATTATCAGTAGAATCAACAATATGTGTTTGTTCAGAATACGACATCTCTTGCACATCCTGATTAAGCATATCATTTGGATAAGCATAAGAATATGGTACCTCAGAGAGGACATCTGAATCACAACTTGAAATATTGGCCATTAGAACCGCTTTAGCTAAGGATAAATCATCATAATCCAAGTCATAAGCGTCTAAATCTTCAGTCTAGAAAGCTGTTTTCTAAGGGATTATGTGCTGAGCAATTGGAGCTTCATCCATTCCAGGGTCTGCTAAAAATGCAAGTTGCTCTTCATCCAATATTTGACCAGCTTTCTAAGCTTCAGCTAACATCAACTTCTCTTTAAACCATGCAGTATTTCTTGGCCTCTTTGGCTGAGTGCACTGTCTTGCCATATGCCCTTCTCCTTGACAGTTATAACACTTCACAACCCGTGGTTGACCATCTGCATTAGTTCCCCTTAAGTTTATAGCATTTCCTCTGTTTCTAGTGCCAGCAAAACTCTGAGTTTGTCTTCTTTGAATTTGTTGAACTATGAATATACCATCTTGAATGGTTGCTTGATTTCTTAGATTGTAAGACGTTCTGAGTTGGTTGTTTGAAGATGGAAACCTTGATGCTACAACAGACATAAATTCCATTGCTTTATTAACGCATTCAATCGGATCATCTCCTTGCTGGAACATAGAAACAGCAAGACCAGAGTCCAATTAGGGAAATTTAGCTTGAGGTTGTGGTGTCACTGACGGAGATTGTTAGCCTTAATTATATCAAGTCAAACAAGAATGTTATCGGTCTTAGAAAGTCAAACTAGGTCTTGTATTGTAATAGGCTAGTCGGGTTCAACGGGCTTGGATTGTAATCTAATATTGTCTGTGTTTCGGGCTCAAAGCCCAAGTTATGAAAAGCTCGGCCCAAGTTACAAGCCCATACTCCACCTAGCAAGGCATGGGTAAAAATAGAACCCTCTCCACACATGGAGAGGGTGTTGGTTGCATTTTGTTTCATTTTTGTAACTCACATTCTCTCTCTAATCTAATTTCTTCTTCTTGTCCTTCTTTCTCTTTTCTTCCTTGACTGTTGTAATCCATCCTGACACACAAGGATTTCGTGTTCATTGTTATAGTTTACTTAGTTGTATAATGAAATAGTTAATTGGGATAACACGTGGTATCAATCTGCTCAAGGGTTTCGTATTGTTTTTGTGGTTTTGATTTGGTTCGTGGTCATTAAGCATCAAAAAGGTCATGACTTGTTGTTTTTAATGGTACTAAAAATGTCTTAACTACAAAACTTGGGTCTTATAAATGTCTACGTTCACAAACTTCAAGACTTGGTTTGGTTTTTTATTCACAAAACTTCACGATAGCATAATCTTTTATTGGTCCCTAAGTGTTACTTATATGGCCAACATTTGTTTTAATCTTGTCACGCTTAGTTCTTAAATCCGTAGTCCTACATTATTTTCGTGCATTGAAACAAGGAATTAGTGGCAAAAAGGCTGAATTCGAGCTTGTTTGAAGATCATTTCTTCATTGCGTTTTGTCATTCCTCATTGCGTTTTGTGGATTATGGCTCGTTGCGTTTTGTGGTGGAGACAAAGAAGTACAACTTGAAAACGACCTCGTACTTGTTGCGTTTTGTATATCTTGCAGGTGGCATTGCGTTTGGTCCAGGAAAGTTGCGTTTTGCCTACTACAAAAAACTAGCGTTTTGTTTGTCAAGTGATGAAGAACCTAAGGCAACTATACTACACGTTACACAGGCCAATTATATTCTAAACATTGCGTTTTGTGTCGAAACACATTGCGTTTTGTGTAACAAATTCGTTGCATTTTGTCATAAAAGTGTTGAGTTTTGTGTAACAAGGAAAAATTGCATTTTGTCTTAGAAATATTACGTTTTGTGAAGACTGCGTTTTGCCCGAGAACAAAATCTTGCGTTTTGTGTTTCACTGCGTTTTGTCCGAGAATCAATGTTGCAGTTTGTCTAAAAGTAATAGTAGACTGCGTTTTGTCTTAACATTGGGTTTTGTAACAACACTTTTTGGAACTTGAACTTTCATTAACTTTTAAAAGGCACTTCACAGTTTTAGTGACAAACCTCAAGGACTAATCCTTCAAAGGACTTTCTAAACTTCACATGGACTTAACAATAACCAATCAAACCAACAATCAACTTAATCATACTTTAAACGTCAATTAATTTATTCATTCACTGTTTCTCTTGATTTAGTAAAATCCCGCGAAAGAAGATTCTGTATTTCAATTCGCTATCCTCCCTTCTTTCTTGTCACTCCTCCACCTCTTCCGTTTCTGTCTCCTACTCTTCCCTACACTCGGTTTTCCCTGCCTTTCTCGTTCTTTTCCCCCTTCTTTCCCCCTTCTATTTCAATCTCTACTTTATTTCTTTCCATACTTTCCTCTTCCTTCTTCACTCTACATTTCTGCTCTCTTCTCCACTTTTTCCTCTTTCTCCCCTTTTCTCATTTCCTTTCTTCTCTACCGTTCTCTCTCTTCTCCGCCTTTTCCCGATATCCCCCCTCCCCCTCTAATCACTCCGATTCCCCTTCTCTTTCCCGTTTTTCCCTGCCTTCTCTACCTTCCTTCTTCTATTCTTTCCTTCACTCTCTCTCCTCTCTCACTTTTCTTTTCTACATACTCTCGATCGATTCTTCCTTTTCTCCTTCTTTTCGATTTCCCATCTATTTCCCCTCTTTTTTCATTCTTTCCAGACCCACCATTCCTCTCTTTCCGATACGTCGTCTATTTCTCTCCCAATCCAACGCTTTCCTCTCTTCTCTCTCACTCTTCTCTTCCTCCTTTCACCCTCTCCCCAACTCTCTTCCTCTCCCCTACGTTCCTCTCCCTTCTTTCACTTCAATTTCCTTTCTATCTCAGTTCCTATTCTCACGTCTTTCTTCCTCCTCATCTTCCTAATCTCTTCTTCCCTTCCAACACTCACTAATCTCCTCTCCTCCCTTCTCTCTCTTCTGTCCTTTCCACCCCCTCTTCTCTTTCTTCTTCACGTCTTTCTTTCTTTCTATCACTTTCTCCCTTCACTAGTTCTTTTCCTCTTTTCGACTTTCTACTCTCTTCTATTTTCTATGTCCTCTTCCTTCCCGCCTCCTTTCCTATTTTACGTTTCCCTACCTTTTTCCCGCTGCCTCCTTTCCCTCCTCCTCACTCCTGTTCCTCTTTCCTCCTCCCTTTCTCATCCCTCTTTTCCCTATCTACTTTCCTCCCTTTCCTCTTCTATGTCCAACTTTCCTGCATCCTATTTCTTACTACCTCCTCATTACCCAATTTCATCCCCTTCCCTCCATCCCCCCCCCTCTTCCTACAGTTTAATCATAGATCTGTATCGTAGCTTTCAAGAAAGTTTGATGATTTTTTCTTGGCTGTGTTTTGACTAACTGAAGGGGTGTTCTTGATTGCGTTTTGCTTGCGGGTTGCGTTTTGCTTTCCAGCCCAATTGTCAAGAAAGTACAACTTAGCGGGATATGCGTTTTTGTGAAGTGACAACGTACTGCGTTTTGTCCTTATTTAGCTCTGGCGTTTTGGTTATTGCTATTGACTCTGTGTTTGGGGTATTGCGTTTAGTCCTATGCGTTTGGACCTGCGTTTTGCCTATTCGTTTTGGTTTCCTAGGCTTTTGGTTTGCGTTTTGGTTCCTGCGTTTTGGCTCTGCTTTTTGGTTTATGAAAGGTTGCGTTTTACCTCTGCGTTTGGCCTAATTAAAGACCCTTATTGCGTTTTGCCTAGGGGAGACTCTGTCCATTTCATTTCTTGGTTGCGTTTTGTCTCAAGAATTGACTGCGTTTTGTCTAAGGTGCCTTACTGCGATTTGCTTCCTGCTTTTGGCTACCTTGAAGACCTATATTGCGTTTTGTTAGACAGAAACTCTGGCAAAACTTCTTCTTCACTGCGTTTTGTCTCAAACCAAATCAATTAACAACACTAAAATGCTATCACGTTAAGTTTGACTAGACAATGTTGATCCGTTAAGGTCATTCAAAATAACATTTGTCCTAGTTTAATGACATTCACGAACAACAACACAACAAACACGATACATGACACTAAAAACGATCCGAATAAGATTCACTAAAACGTCAAAACGGCTAAAGATTTGGATTCAAATGTCAAGTGATCACGAAGTTTATTTGTGTAATCCCTTATTTGAGTTTGAATTTGGTTTTCACGAAGGCGTCTACTTATTCATCATCGAGACTGTCCTTCTATTTACTACCACTTTCCTTAAACCCAATCAATCAGATTGTGTGACTGCATGAACGTATACAGTTTGACGGATTGAGACTTGAAATTATCTAGTTACTCAGAAGTCGATGGCCGGTTGGAGTGAAGACCTTGATAACTAATCACTTAAATGAGTTACATATGTAGTACTCATATACACACCATGCAGAAGCCAGATGTGGATAATTTCAAGAGGTGATGTACAATTGTAGTACTTTTGATTTATGGGTAAATGGCACTTAGAGGTCTTCTCTGCACTGTATCTTCAATCTACAACAGTGCAACTTAATGTTAACAAATTTGGGGAATGTTACTTCAATTTTCAAGTGATGAGTATATCGGGTTTAACTTCACCAGTGTCACAGCAATTAGTCCCGACAGAATACTAGGTTGTGTAAGTTAGCCAGAGAGTAAAAGGTGATATGTGATTAGCAACTCTCCGGGATATTAAAGCTAAGCCTGTATGCAATGATACTTCATAGTCTTAGCAACAATACTTTCAAATTTCTTAAATGTCCTATCATAACTTTTCAAGATTTTGCTTATAACAAGAAACATCTCGTTTATGGGTAGTAACACTCAATGTACTTCCGAGAGTTTCGTAAACCATCACTGGGTAAAACGAGGTTACTTTGACACTTAGGATGTTATCAGGTCAACTTCCAAGGGGAAGTAGTTTTATACAACTTCACTTAGGTATGGTGTGTGAATTAATTCTTGCAAGGGTGAGAAGATTGTTGCAGAACTCATTGCATGTTCCCACAAACAATATACCACCCAAGACCGAAGTCATGAACAGTAATAGAAGCAGTAGTAGTTGGTGTGGTTACTTTCTTCTACAAAATTCCACTGTGGCACTTTCAATGTCAATGTTAGAAGATCATTCATGCTCCATCAAAGTCACAGAATCCTGCTCACGATTACGGATGGTTAGTTTTGGGGAAGCTATTCAGAAACTTCGCCAAAAAGGATTCCCCTATGAAAAAGCTTTTTAAAGACATGCTGCATGATTTTGTGGGGGGTGGATAGTTAAATCTAACTCATGTATACTACAAGATGGTTCCAAACAGTTAAGACCAAGAAGATCCAAGCTGATATAAGTATCAAGACAAGAAGACAAAGACCGTCATCTTCATCATTGGAAGCGCCTTGGATGACATATTCATTATGTTGTTTTGTACTTGTTAGGAACAAAGAAATTATTTCTGTCAAGCCCACATATTAGGGGAAGATTGTTAGTGGGGCCTTAAAATATGTCGGCCTAATACGGAATTACATAAGTTATACATTAGGCCAACACGCATGTACTAGAAATGTCCAAGTGTAGTAAAGTTAGATCAATGTCCCTCAGGGCTAATATATATCCCCTCCATACTTCCATGGAGGGGTGAGGATAAAAATTTATCTCATAAGTGTATGGTGTTTTCTCTTTCTAGAAAACACACACTCTTTCCTTTTCTCTCTCTAATAAAATGGCAACTTATTATTTCTATCCTCCCCGACCTCCGGATCGTCCCTTGTTATGTGAATCTTATGGTTAACAGAGATAAATATGATTGAGGAAAAACTGAATATTGTTATGGATTGACTGAATTATGACGTTGTTAATGATGAATGGGTGCTGCATAAACTGGTGTGAATTGTTGAGGAGGTGGATGCATTGTTGGAACTGAATGTTGTAGAGACTGAGAGGGATTGTAAAGAGTTAGAGAGTTAGCTACCAATGCAAGAGGATCTGGATATCTCTTACGCGTGATACGTTCTGCATTAGCATGACGTTCATGTTGACTAAGGTATGCATACAGCTGATCATAGGTGGTGGTATACAAGCTCTTTGCTAACTTCACATTAGTGACAAACTTACTCCATTCTGATGGAAGAGCATTCAGAAACTTAGTATTGACTTGAACTTGTTGCATTGTCATCCCAATAGTATGCATGTCATTAATAAGCTGAGAGAATCTCCAGTAATACTCATACAATGGTTCAACCTGAATGAAAGCAAACTTATCAAACAAGTCATACAATCTGCATTCACGTTCTTGGTATGATAGTTCAGTGCCTTTCATTAGTAGCTTGACTTTATCCCAAATAGCTTTAGCTACCTCGTGATGGTTTACAAGTGCATACACATCTGGTGGAAGACCGTGAAGTATGATGTTGGTTGCTTAAACATCACAGTCATCTTAAAGTTTTTTTTCTTTAGAGAGTTCAGCATATGTTTTAGGTCTAGTCACCCCGTCTACTTCAATAGTTGGATAAACTAGTAGACCATTATCAATTGAATCAAGCATCATCCTACCATATTTCTTCCCTTTGATGAATAGACGTATACGACTTGCCCATGAATCGTACATTGATTTCTCAAGCATTAGAGGATGGTTCTCACCTCCAGCAACAATGATATGTTCAGCTAAAGTAGTCATCTTGATTGAATTGAAAAGTGAATTAATTAAAGATTGATCGAACAGTGATAAAGGAGGATTGTGTTAGGAGTTGTTGTTGTCAGTGATTAAGATTGATATTCCTCAGGATTTTACAAATCTTCACTAAAACTAATAAATCCAATTATTTCACGGGATTTTACAAAGTAAGACAAACCGTAGAAAATTAAAAAGTTTTGCTGATTAATGTAATGTTTCACTTGAATGTAATGTTTCGCTTGATAGTGTAATGCGCTTGAAATGTTTTGCTTGCAATGTTTCGCTTGGACAATGACTATGTAATGTTTCGCTTAAAATATGAAAATTGGACAGAGTTTCGTCTTACACAATTACGTATTTCGCTTGAACTAACAACCTGTCATAAATCGCTTGCTAACATATTTTGCTTGCTAACATATTTTGCTTGAAGTAAGAAAAATTAAGCAGAGTTTCGTTTCCTAGAAATGACATAAATCGCTTGAGGTCAACCTGTCATATTTCGCTAACATACATATTTCACTTACATACATATTTCGCTAGCTTCATATATGTTTCGCTACCTTCAAAACATATTTCGCTTGCTTCATAAAAAATGTACTTTTTTACAAAAAATCACCAAAAACTCACCCCTTTGGACGTTTTACCTTGATTTTTCTTGCACAACTAGTTATCTTAGGCCTAGATCTTACTTAAAAACACAAACTTTAAGACTTTTAAACACAAAAACCGGTTTTGATTTTTAAAAAAGCCACAAAAGACTAAAAAACCATAAATAACTAAATCTAATGAACTAAACAAGATATAAACGCATACAAAATATAGATATCAACAATGGCAACCACCCACGTTTGATACCAATTATAGAATATCAAATCACTTAACAACAAGAATATAAGAAGGTTTAGAGAGAGATAGTGGGTTGTATCACTTAGAGAGAGAAAGGAAAGGAAAAATGTATTATTATGTGAAAGAACAAATGAACAACCAACCCTCTCTAAGGCATGGAGAGGGGTATTTATACCTTGCATAGCCGGTGAGAAATAAAACAAGAGTCTTTTGAGAGACCTTGAGTGGCTAGGGAGGGTTGTGCATCGCATCACTGGGTCCATGATGACTATCTTCAATACCAGACAACAGCTTAGTGTTTCTGATAGCATATGTATTGACCCGGTTTCTGCCTAAGTGTAAGGAGGGCTTCTTTCTTTTCACCCTTTATCTTAACTTTTCTTTTTCATTCTTCAACCCCTTCAATGCTTACCAAGACTTTATCACTAATACCTTGTTGGGTGTGTTCCAGTGTTAGCTCTGTCTTAGTTTGCATTTTCCCCTTTTTCTCACTTTTTCTCCTTTTTATCATACCTATGGACTTCTATTCTAACTAATGGAATGTCCCTGGGTAGATCCCTCTGGTTCTGGCTGGATCATGGGAATGAACACCTATATCTAACCACCTTATAACTCCAATAAATTAAATACATGGTCGGTCTTTTGGTATTGTTCTCAGCCTTAAAACCATTTAAAAATATCGATGAAGGTACTTTGTGATATAAATCAAAACATTTAGTACCTCGATAGTTTTCCTTTTTAGAAATGCTCCCCCTCAACACATGCATCGATAACCAAAATTGTTTAGCATGGTGAGGAAGGAGTTCACACTTGAGCCTTAATGATCACATCTTATTTTCAAGTTATATATATTTTAATCATCTTCTCCCCTTGTCAAAAATGTTAAATCTCTTGATATTTTGGAAATTAATTGGTTCAAATATGTATGAAAATTATTTGGAAAGAAAAATATTCTGATTATATATATTAAGCCTGATTAGGAACATTTTAATGCTCCCCCTCATTTTTAAGGGTATTATATGGTGTTTGAGTACGTTAATTCAATTTTTTTTGAATTTACTAATAAATTCTTGAAAATTCGTACTCAAACACTATATATGCCTATTTTTAGTCTAACACTACTTATTTACATATTTACAAGTTTTATAATTATGATAATTGACCTGAAGGAGTAAGACAAAATTTGATAAAGTCATATTGTCCGCTGAAGCAGTCTTAGGTCTTTCCCATATTCCCTTCCACCAACAAACTTTTTCAAGCTCCTCATCAACCTTCTTTCCAGCAACTAACGATCAATATCTTTCTTTATGGTGCGAGACCATTTCTTGTCCAAGTTACTCCATCTTCTTCTAGGCATGACACTTGTATACCTCATCTCCAAGTTGTTGGCCATGTCTTTGAGTTTATCCCGAACTGATATGAGTGTACCGTCACTAAACTTGTAGAGCTCATAAGAACACATCAGTCTGTTTCTCTCAAACTTGTCTAAATAGATGACACCTTAAGGGTTAAAGTATGTTATATATGGCTCTAGGTCAGTGATGTCAGCTTTGTGTGTCAATGGCCTTGAGATGTTGAGATTCTTTTGGTAGCTTTCGACACCAAGTTGAAGATCTTCCACTCTCTTTTAGATTACAATACGTCTTGTGAACATATGTAATGCTGCAGCCAAGTGTACAATGATGTCACCCTCGAGGTTGAAGAGTCTGTTCTAAACAACGAGAAGCGGCAAGTCCTCGATGTCATTTAGATAAAGTCGTGAAAAGTCGCCTTCCATGAACTTGTATAATTTCTGATCAGATCTTTGAAATTCAATCTCCTCAAGATGACCATAACCATACCATACGTTAACTTTGACATTTGTCACTTCTAGAATTCTTTTGGTGGAGTACACATCATGTTTGGACACCCTGTTACTAGCATATCGATAGAAGGTTTGTCTTTTGGATCTCCAATGTGAAGTGCCTAAAAGAGCATGTTTGTTATAAGCTACTTTTTTTAGGACTTCACAAGTTGGGTACCATGTCTTTAATTCCTTGCAGATCATACTGAGTAGCCTTCTTCTTTGTCAAAGAAGTCGTATATGCTCTGCTGGTGATTCCTCCTTGCAAATATGCCAAGTCATTATTGAAGAAGTAATCAACCGAGACAATATGAGGATTTCTTAATTAAACCAGAGGTAGTGGTTTTCTTAAGTCGAATGGATATCTATCACCTTCAGGGTTATTCCAGTCTAGTTGATCAGTCAGTGCTTTGTAACATTCTTCCATATTATATTCGAGCTCGACATAACTCCTGCAAGTGCCTTTAAGAATCTTGTAAGCCAGTCCTACCAAAATGTCTTGTGTGAGATCACTAATCTGCAGGCGGTTCATGACAAATGCACTGAAGTTAATCAGAGTGATCATTAAATCATCAAACATTTTGGAAGATTTTTCTGCTTTGGCAAGGTCACTAAGCCATTTCTGAGTAGGCTTATTATCAACTGTTTTACTTTCATTCCACTTAGGATCTGGAGTAGGAGGCCTTTCTGGTTTCTTAAACCAATCCTTTGGGTCAACATTGACAATGGGTGGTTCATCAGTGTTACCCATGTCATTTCCTAGATTCTGTCGCACTTGAGTATCTCCAGCCTGAAACACTGTTTCCTCTGCTTGTGTAGATTTGTTAGTAGATTTTGGATGAGATTTGGTGGTTCCTTTGGAGGTTTTATTTGGCTTTGCCTTCTTGGATAATTCAGCGTCTTTACGTGTTTTCTTCCTCTTTAACCCTTGGTTTGATCCAGCATGAGGGCCTTCATCTCTGTTAGCATCATCTGGATTTCTTTTCTTTGACTTTTCTGCAACACCTTTGTCCATGGCATCTTCGTCCTCAAGAATAGATTCCATGAGAGCATGATATAGAGCCATGTGCTTGGTGTTTTTTTGAATGACTTAGTTTTATTCATTGTCTCAAACAAAGTTCTTTTTTGATCAAATTCTTGTAATTCAACCGTATCAGATGAAGTGATGGGGTATTTGGTCTCTTGTTGTTTTGCTGCATGCTCCATCTTGACTTTGCGGATATCTTTATCACTTTTCTAAGGTTTGAATTTCTTTTTAAGCCTTTCTACAACATCTGCTAGAATGGTGTGTTCCTTAATGAGGTCTATAGTATGTCTCTAGAGTACCTTATAAAGAGCATCATCCATACTTGTTCCAAGGTACTCATTTACAGTAGTCGAAACTTCAGATTTGATTGTAGCAAGTAGTGCTAAAGAGTGATCAACATTTTTGAGCTCTTTGACATATTTTTCCAAGTTTGATACTCTAAGATGGATTGCAGAAAGGGTTTCAGAATTAGGAACAACAGTGGTTGAGGTTTTTGCTTCTGTAGTTGTTGGTGTTGGTATCGGTGTTGATTGTTGTGGAAGAGGGATGAATGGTGGAATAGGTGGAGGAATGGTTGTAGGAGGTAGTTTAGCTTTGTAGTGGAAATTTAGTCTTTTGTGTAGCAGGGGCAGCTGTAACTGTTGCCTGAGCATCATCCTTGACTTGATCACCTGCAACCACTTGATTAATGTTCTCGTGCTCAACATCTACATGACTAACATCAGTCATCTCTTCATCGTCTTTCCTTTCACCTTCATGCTTTGTGTCTTTCAACTCCACATTTACATGACTATACACCTCCTCATTGATACGATCATACTCTTCATTGTCTACATCATCTGTTTCATCATCAGTAGGTACATAGTTTTCAGGTGTATGTACGAACTCATCATCTTGTGTTTCTTCTTCATCATCTGTCTTAATGAGATCAGTACTTTTGTCATCATCAAATTCAATTCTTCCATCATTACTTTACTGATCATCATCATCATTATCATCACTATCTCCCCAAGATTCATATTCACTTTTAGAAGAATCTGCTTTGGACAGATCAAGAACCCCTGGTTTTAAACCCGTTCCTTTACTTATGTCAATTGACTTGCCTTTTGGCTCATTAGGAACATCTGATTCTACATCAGCTCCCTCACTTGAGTCACCTGCTTGATGAATGTTTGTTTCCTGTTTGCTTTGTTTGATAGCCTTTTTCAACTAAGCTTCCTTAAGTAATGCGGCTTCAGACAGTAATTCAATCCCTTTGCTTCTTTCAACCTTTGCTGGTGCCTTCTTCTTTGACACAGACACATTAGGAGTGTCTTTGATTTGAACTCTGGCAGACTGTCTTCTAGCAGCAGGTTTCTTGGCAGGTTTCTTTGCAGGCACTTTAACAACAACAAGAGTTTTCTTCTTTGAGGGAGAAGCAGGTTTCTTAAATTTCCTTGCTTTCTTAGGAGTTGCTTTTCTTAAGGCAAAATCTAGTTTCTCTTTTGGCAGAATTAGTCCCTAAATGTTTTATTAAACTAAACTATGCCTTACATTTTGCTATTAAGAGCCTAAAGGCATAAACACATAAAATATAAAGCTCAAATAAGTTAAATTTAATTAACTCTCCTTTAAATATTAATCCGTTATTGTTTAAAACCTTTTTCCTTTTATCACATGATGATTTTTGAAGAAGATTATTTGACATTTTCTCCCCCTCAAATAATGACATGTTTTCTAGTTAAAGAGCTGTAGTCATTGTTTGAGTGGTCAAAAAGTCTATGAAAATCATTTTCTGATGAAACTTTGAGATGATTAAGTTTATTTTTGAAAATCAACACCTTAAAAAAAGATTTCTCTTATTTTAAACAAATAAATGCACTGACACGTACATTTATTGTATATAGAAAGCACGGGTTATGTTGCAAAGTAAACCCAAGCCTTGTATGAATATAAAGTAATTCATACCCGAGAAAAATTAATTTCCCGTTGTGAGGTCAAGTTTTCTTTTTGGTGAAATACTTGCCTTTAAATTGAAGACCGGGTTGCTATCTAAAATAATAGCAAGCCATTGACATGTTTTGAAAACTTTTATAACTTCTGCGCGAACTTCATTTACAACCTCGTATCATTATTAAATGACATTTCTAAGGCCGTAAATGTTATTGATTTTGAGAAGACATGTCAGAGATAATATATTTTTGTATTTTCTGATTTTTTAATTTTGTATTTTCTTTTTTTAAAAAATTTATATAAAATGAAAAATCATTTTGAGTTTATATATTCTTATATACATATAATACACTTGATCTACCAAGAGTTACCACTATTACTTATCCTCTTCCTCTGTCAAACTCTATAGTGTTTCAGGAGACATGCTTTTCATACCCAAATTTTGACCAAGAAGTTAAATCTTTCTCGTGGCAAAGATTTTGTGAAGATGTCTGCAAGTTGATATTCGGTTCCGACAAAGTAGAGTTCCACAACTCCATTCTCCACTTGCTGCTTAATAAAGTGGCATCTCACATCTATATGCTTGGATCTCGAGTGTTGAACATTGTTGCAGCATAAAGCGATTGCACTCTTGTTATCACAGTACAGAGGAATCTTGTTGAATTTAAACCCATAGTCTATTAGTTGTGATCTCATCCATAAGATTTGAGCACAACACCCATATAAAGCAATATATTCCAACTCTGTACTTGAGATAGCAGTGCTCTTTTTCTCTTCGGATGACCAGTAACAAGTTTATCTCCCAAGAATTGTGCACTTCCAAATGTGCTTTGTCTAGTATCTTGACACCCGACGTGGTCTGCATCTGCATATGCTGTTAGAGTATTGCAAGAATCTTTTGAATACCAAAGACCCATATCAATGGTTCCTTTTAGGTATCGAAAGATTCGCTTAACTGCATGAAGGTGCTTTTCGGTAGGCTTTGCCTGATACCAGGCACACATGCACACTGCAAATACGTGGTCTAGTCTGCTGGATGTAAGATACATTAAGGAACCAATCATCCTACGGTAATGTGTAGGATTAACTAGTTTCCCCTGTAGATCTTTATCTAGTTTACTTTTTTCCACCATAGGGGTGTCAACAGGATCAGTAGATAGCATACCATATTTCTTTATTATTTCAAGAGCATAATTAGACTGGTTAATAAAGATACCTCTGGGACTTTGAGAAATCTGAAGTCCTAGAAAGAAAGACAGTTGTCCCATCATCAACATCTTAAATTTAGAAGTCATTATTTTAGAAAATTCATCACACATAGTAGGATTAGTAGAGGCAAAAATTATATCGTCGACATAAATTTGTACCAATAAGATGTCGCATCCTGCTTTTCTGGTGAATAGTGTTGGATCGACTGCACCCTTGGAGAATTCTTGTGATAGTAGAAAACTGGACAACATATCATACCACGCGCGTGGAGCTTGTTTAAGACCATAGAGTGCCTTTTTGAGCCTGTACACGTGATTTGGCTTGTCTGGATCTACGAATCCTTCCGGTTGAGAAACATAAACCACTTCGCGTAGCTCACCATTCAAGAAAGCCGTTTTGACATCCATCTGATAGATTGTCATGTTCTTGGTGGCAGCATTAGCAATGAAGATACGAATGGCTTCTATTCTGGCAACAGGTGCAAACGATTCCTCAAAGTCTATTCCCTCCTCTTGTCGGTATCCTTTAGCAACTAATCGAGCCTTGTTTTTTAGTACACCGCCACACTCGTCTTTCTTGACTTTGAAGATCCACTTCAATTTGATCAACATTACGAGATCTGGACACGGTACTAATTCCCATACTTGCAGTCTCTCGAATTCATGTATTTCTTCTTGCATTGCATCAATCCAGGAGGGTTCGAGCATTGCTTCTTTATAAGTCTTCGGTTCAACTGAAGTGAGAAAGGCATCGAAATAACACCACATAGCGTCAGTCTAAAGTTGCTTTCTAGCAGAGACTGAGCGAGAAGGATCTCCGATCACATTTGCTATTGAATGATTCTTAGTCCATTTACCAAGAAGTTTTTGAAATTCAAATTTTCGGACTAAATGGCTAGAAAAGTTCCAGGAAAAATTCCCCTACCAAAGACAAACTGGGAAGCATTGTCATGGACAGGCCCCCTTAAATACACGGCCGGCCCCCTTAAAATTAATGGGACCGCCCACCTATTTAAGGGGACCGCCCCTAGGTAGACGCTCTCCCAGTTTGTGTTATAAATACTAGACTTTTCCCTATAATTTTCTCACCTTTTGCACTCATTCTTTCTGCTCAAAACAGCCCACATATCCTCTCTAAAATCCTTTGATCATTTAATCATAAAGCTTTGTTTCCAAGTGATCCAAGCTTAATTCCTCAAGTGCAAGAGAAGAATACTTTCATCATCAAGTGAAAGAAGCATTACCACATCAAGTGTTGTATTGCATCATGTTGCAACCATATCACATATTTGTAAATCAATTGTATATTTGATATTTGTGTGTAGTAGCTAGATCTTGGGGATCTTTGTAAGTATAGTTAATTAGTGGTGATCTTACCAAGTAGGGTTAGATAGTTGTGATATAAGTAGAGTGGTGAAGTTAAGTTGTGAAGAAGTCGTGAAGTTGTGAAGAAGTCGTGAAGTTGTGAAGTTGTGAACAAGTCGTGAAGTTGTGTTGTGATAGATTGGTTCTAGCTAAGATTAGAACTCGACATTTAGCTTTGTGTCGTAAATCGGTGTAAGCAACGTTGTGTACGGTTTTCTCCGCCATAAGGGAGTTTGTTGACATAGTAAAGAAAACTCTCGAGTTTGGTGCTCGGGGAGTGGAGTAGGGCGAAGAGGTGCTTCGTTACCAAACCACTATAAATCCTTGCGTTGTGGTTTGATTGTTCTTACTCTTATCTCTTGTCTTACATTACTTTCTCATATCATTTTATTATTTTTTTAGATAAGTATATAAGTGTTGAATTCACATAAAAGTCGAATCTAAAATTTTACAAACAAATTTAAAACCTTTAATTAAAAAGCAGTAAACTAGTCAACCCCTTCTTGTTTTTCCACAAGTAACATCACCACATTCATCTTTCTTAACTTTGAAGATCCACTTCAGCTTGCTCAACATTATGAAATCTGGACACGGAACTAATTCACTACTGAGAGATAGAGAGATAGATATCAAATTCATGTATTTCTTCTTGCATTGCATCAATCCAAGAGGGTTTGAACATTGCTTCTTTATAAGTCTTCGGTTTAACTGAAGTGAGAAAGGCATCGAAATAACACCACATTGCGTCAGTCTGAAGTTGCTTTCTGGTGGAGACTGAGCGAGAAGGATCTCCGATCACATTTGCTATTGGATGATTCTTAGTCCATTTACCAAGAAGTTCAAATGGAGTGTGGGATGGCCATACATTAGATGATGATCCTTGAGAAGTTGAGTCTTCATGAAGTGGATCATCATGAAAGTGTGGTGTTTTTGGGTATTCTTCAACACCTTGAGATATAATTGGAGATTGTTCTTGTTCTTGTGTTGATGGGATACTTGTTGATGGTGCATCTTGGTCAATTGAGTTGACAAGTGAATCGGCTTTATCAACAATCTCTAGAGTTGCAACTACTTGAATAGAGTATTTGCACTTGGTGGAGGATTTGAAGTATTCCATCAAACATGGGTGGAACAAATTGATCCCAATCATTTCTAGGTTGATGGATTAAAAGGTTGTTGAGAATGCTATATCAACAGCTGTTGGTGTAGCAGCTACTTGAACTGGAGAAACATCACTCGTTGGAGGATTGAAGTATTCATCGAACATGGGTTGGAACAAATGATCCCAATCATTTCTTTTAGGTGGGATACAAGGTTGTTTTATGTTCCAGGAGTCATTAATTGAAGCCTGGGTCCTGAACTGAACAGTTTAGAAGCCATCGCTGTCAGCTCATCGAACGTTACATGAATTATTTCTATGATTTTCCAGGTTCTCCTATTATAGATTCTGAAAGCTTTCTTTGCGGGCGCGTATCCAACAAAAATACCAATATCAGCTTTTGCGTACAGTTTACCCAAATCTTCGTTGTCATTGGTCAAATAACAGAGTGAACCAAACACATGCAGA
This sequence comes from Tanacetum coccineum, assembly GCA_026074375.1. Lineage (NCBI taxonomy): Eukaryota > Viridiplantae > Streptophyta > Magnoliopsida > Asterales > Asteraceae > Tanacetum > Tanacetum coccineum. Next base: position 21,200 of record BQNB010004782.1, on the reverse strand, counting down.
AACAATAAATCCGGCTTCTTGTCGTGCATTAGCTCATATGGAGTTTTGTTGTATCAGAGACGGATCAGGGAATGGTTTTGGGTATAACAAGTTGTATTGATTGCTTTGGCCTACAGAAATAATAGAGCTTTTAAAAATATCAACATGGTGCGAGCAACTTCAACTAGAGTCGGTTTCGTCTTTCGATAACGCCGTTCTGTTGAGGAGTGCGAGCAACAGATGTTTGATGCCAGATGCCGACATTTTCATAAAATTCTTAGAGGGTCTGATTGACAAGTTCAGTTCTATTATCCAAGTAAATCGTGAGTAATCGTAAACAATCACCAAGATATACTTTTTCCCATTAATGCTCTCCACACGCATCATGCCACAAAGATTCATATGCAAAAGATAGAGTTTCTCTTGGTTAGTGTCCTCAGCCTTGGGTTGATGAGAGGATTTCTTGCTTTTGCCTAATGCATATGCTGAACACAGATGATCTTTCTTATATTTAAGCGTTGGAATGCCTCATGCAAGACCGTATTTGGCTAGCTTATTTAGAGTACCAAAGTTGAGATGAGATAACTGACAATGCCATAACCAGCTCTTAGTATTTAAAGCTTTTGATAGTAGATATATTGGTGAAGTCTTTAGCATGTCATCAAGATAAATTATGTACAAGTTTGTATCCCTGGATCATGAAAGTAGATCAACACCGTCTAAATCCGGAATAAAGCAAGTGTTTTTCTGAAAATCAACATCAAGATCCGAGTCACGGAACTGTCCAACTAAAAACAAGTTATGTCCAAGTCCTTCAACATATTATACCATTGAGATAGTTACATTCCTTAGCTGATAATCACCATAACCCATAATCTTTGCAATCTGGTCATTTTCGATTCTAACAGTTCCTAGAAATTTACTGACGAAGTTCATAAGCTGAGAGCGGTTCCCTGTCATATGTTTTGAGCATTCAGAGTCCAGATACCAGCGAACAATCTGGACAACTTGTCATTGACAAGAGAAAAAGAAGATAGAAAATCTGTAGCATTGGATCCCCAAGAATGATTGGGTTCCGAGTTATAGCAATCCTAGATTCTACAATCTTTGATTTTTTTACTCGAACCAACAGATTTTACTAGTTTGGGTCTCCTGCTATAGACCTTAAGCTCTGGTTTTTGTGTTTCTACTGAGTGAGAAGTGGTTTTCTTAAGAGGCATTAATTTAGTGGAAGTGATCCTAGTTAAAGAGCACGAGTTACCAACTAAAGTGAAAAGTCTTCCAGTTGGTTTCCACTTAGGACTTGTGTTACAAGATATTCCGTAGTTTTCGTTTGTTGTTTTGGATTTGAGAGCCTCTTCGTCCTCGAAAGTTTCATTTTTGTTAAATATTTCAAAAATCAAAAAAAAAAGTAAAAAAAGAATTTCTTTTCTTTTTACTATAGTTATCATAAAAAAAATCAAAAATTAAAAAAAAATTGTCCTTAGAAAAAGAAATAAAATACACAAAGTTGGTAAACGAACACCAACATATAATACCTTCAATTGAGGTATTATCATAAATAAGTTTCGGTGAACTTGAAAAGTTCCCAAATCGAACCAAAGATTCAAAACTTTCCATTTGTGTCACTTACGAAATACGGCTCACCTTAAGAAGAAATTTTTAAGAGCTACCGTGAAGTAAGTTGATTATTTGGTTTTAAGTTATCTTCCGTGTATCCATTTAAAATAGATTGTTATAAAAAAATCAAAAATCTAAAATAATTAGTGTAATTTTTGTTTACTTTTTAATTTCTTTATTTTTAGTGCATACGCACTCGTTCTCAAGCTCGTAATCGAAAATCGTCGGACAAATCAATCAACTCTCGGTTATTGTGAGGTACCGAGTTTTCCATATGGCTGACTAATCGTACTAGCTCTGGATGCTACAAGCTCCCATCGAGGGTTTCGAAGATGCAATTTTTGTACCATCGATATATGCAAACATATTTTTGAGCTTAAACACACTTTGGTTTAATATTGTTCAATGTAATCAATTTACGGGTTAAAACAAGACCATCATAATCATCTCGATTTTCAACAAGGTTACTTCTACGTTTAGACATCCCGAAGTTCCAAATACATCGATTAAGCTTTTGCTTTTTCCTTTCTCTCTCGAAGGTGAAGCCCGGACTTGGCTAGATAAGGAACCACCTCGATCGATTCTAACGTGGGATGATTTGTCTACAAATTCATAAACAATTCTTTCCACATTCGAAACAACTTACTTCGAAAGGAAATCCACCAACTTTCTACCATAAAACCGAATGTAACTTTAAACGAAGCTTGGGAACGTTTTATAGGACTTCTTCGTCAATGTCTGCATCATGGTTTCTCGGGAATTACATCAACTTGATACGTTCTAAAACACTTGAATACCAATGATCACAGTTCCTTTAGATTCCCGCCGCGGGTGGCAATTTTCTAGATGAGATGCGCGTGATGGATGCGGTGTGGGATGCTCAGGGGCTAGAAGGTTATCACAAGAGCTATAAATAGTCACAACTATCACACACACAAGGCTCCTAGTTTTCTCCTCTTTTTACTGCTTTTAGTTTAGCTTATTTAGTTTGTGTTATCTTTCCATTTCCATTTTCAAAGTATTATACTCAATTTCAGCTTAATATAATCAAGTTTTAGTTTACTTCTCATTATCCTAATATGTCTTAAGTTTATACTCTCATGTTACTATTGATAAGCTTCCATAAGCTAATTTTAGCTCATCCAAGTCTATAAGCTTGGATTTGAGCTTATAAAGGTCTTAATCTACTAAAAACCTAAAATCAACTTAAATTACCTTGACTATTGGACTTAAAAGCTAAATGGAAGGGAGGCTAGCAAGGGATGAGCCTCCATGGACTTTACTGGCTTATCTTAGGATAAGCCAGAGCTGTTGATAAGCTCATTTGAGCACTTAGCTTCTGTTTAGCTAAAGCTTCTAGTAAGTTTTCTATTATTTCTCTTTTTCCTTTTTATATAGTTTAATAATTGTTTATTTGCTTATTTGCTTAATCTATCTGCTTATTAGTGCTTATTTGATCTTATTCTAGCTTATTAAGTGTATTTGCTTTTCTATTTTTAGCTAAAATAGTTTAAAACTTGTCTTTAGCTTAATCTGTCATTAAATCATGAAAACCCAAAAAAAAATATTTAGCTTAGTGGTTGATCTTTGATTCTAGCTTAAATTAATTGTTGATTTATGTTTACTAGGATTGTATAAGCTAATGAATATCTGGTAATGAAGTTTTGTTGAGTAGATTGTAATTTCATAAGCTCATTTGAAATCTGTCAAGTCTAAAGGGGTGTTTGGATCAGCTTTGTTTGACTCTCATAAGTCAATAGTTATTTTGGTAAATGCACTTTGGACAGTTTGGCTTATCATATTTGATTAGGTTTGTAAGGTTCAAATGATTGGTTTGTGTTCAAAAACATTTTGAGGCTTAATTACTTTAATTCAGCACCAGGGGAATTTATTCCTTTTCTTTTGACTGCTAAAAATTGATTCAAGCTCTTGTGAGCTTGAATTTTGTTTGTGTTGTGTTTAGACACACTCTCTTTGAGAGTTTAATGAAGGTTTACCTTTAAAGGTAACTTGCATATAGGTTTTTGCTTTTGGTCAAGTGTATCAGCAAGTACATCACCAGTTAATACTGCTGACTTTTTTTTATTACATTTTAAGCTAGCTTAAGTGGATTTAGCTTTAAAAACTCAATAGACTTATAGAGTAGATATAGGATAAGTTAGATTAAGGTTTAATTTCAAAATTCTAGCTAATTATCTTAGGTTCATTAGCTTTCAAAGTTTTCAAAAATTTCAAAAAGACCAAAAACAGTAGTAACTAAAGTTAGCTTTTAATTTTAGATTCTTAGCCTATAGTAGCTGATTTTATTGTTTGAATTCATAGCTTAATAAATGGTTTGGTATAGTTTTCATAATGGCTCAGGGTTTAGTTTAGCTCATTGTTCATTATAGCTTTTTGAGTCTTTGAGTTATTTGTAATAGTTCCTGAGTTTTCTACTTTAATCTTCAAATTCAGTTAGCTTTTAGAGATAATGGTTAAGTTAGCTTGTCATTTTTAGATCTTACACATCATAAGCCTTTAGGAATAGCTTTTAGAATTGAATTTGAGCTTAAAATGAAGAGTGTGCAAGCTGTTAAGTGAAATCAAACTTTTTAGAGCTTAAAACCTTACTTACTGTAACAGCTTGTTCTTAAGATGTTTAGAGCTTATTAGTGAGTTTCGTCTTAGTTGGTTTTATAAAAAGTGCTAAAAAACATGTCCTTTATAAGTTCCAAACTCCTTAGTTTTGCAAAAAGTGAAAAAAAAAAATAGCAAAAAGTGAGGTTGGCAGACCTCGAACCCAAGACCTCTTGCACACAACACACACGACTTAACACTTTGCTTCAATAGCTCATCCATTCACCTTTCTCCACATTTAATACTTGTAGTCATTTCCCTTTTAGCTTTTCATTATAAGTCGTAGCCTTTAAAGCTTATTGTAGGACTTATATTAATGGTTCCTTTCAGGTATCAAAAGATTCTCTTAACTGCATGAAGGTACTTTTCGGTAGGCTTTGCCTGATACCGAGCACACATGCATACTGCAAATACGAGGTTTGGTCTGCTCGATGTAAGATACATTAAGGAACTAGTCATCCTAAGGTAATGTGTAGGATCCAATGGTTTTCCCTGTAGACCTTTATCCAGTTTAGTTTTGTCCACCATAGGGGTGTCAACGGGATCAGATAGCATACCATATTTCTTTATTATTTCAAGAGCATAATTAGGACTTTGAGAAATCTGAAGTCCTAGAAAGAAAGTCATTTGTCCCATCATCGACATCTTAAATTTAGAAGTCATTATTTTAGCAAATTCATCACACATAGCAAGATTAGTAGAGGTAAAAATTATATCGTCGACATAAATTTTTACCGATAAGATGTCGCATTCTGCTTTCCTGGTGAATAGTGTTGGATCGACTGCACCCTTGGAGAATTCTTGTGATAGTAGAAAACTGGACAACATATCATACCACGCGCGTGGAGCTTGTTTAAGACCATAGAGTGCATTTTTGAGCCTGTACACGTGATTTGGATTGTCTGGATCTACGAATCCTTTCGGTTAAGAAACATAAACAACTTCGCGTAGCTTACCATCAAAGAAAGTCATTTTGACATCCATCTGATAGATTGTCATGTTCTTGGTGGTAGCATTAGCAATGAAGATACAAATGACTTCTATTCTAGCAACAGGTGCCAACAATTCCTTGAAGTCTATTCCCTCCTCTTGTCGGTATCCTTTAGCAACTAATTGAGCCTTGTTTATGAGTACACCCCACACTCGTCTTTCTTGACTTTGAAGATCCACTTCAATTTGATCAACATTACAAGATATGAACATGGTACTAATTCCCATACTTGCAGCCTCTTGAATTCATGTATTTCTTCTTGCATTGCATCAATCCAGGAGGGTTCGAGCATTGCTTATTTAGGCATCAAAATAACACCACATAGCGTCATTCTGAAGTTGCTTTTTGGTGGAGACTGAGTGAGAAGGATCTCTGATTACATTTGCTATTGGATGATTCTTAGTCCATTTACTAAGAAGTTCAAATGGAGTGTGGGATGGCCGCACATAAGATGACGATCCTTGAGAAGTTGAGTCTTCATGAAGAGTTTCATGAAGTGAATCATCATTAAAGTGTGGTGTTTTTGGGGATTCTTCAACACCTTGAGATATAATTGTAGATTGTTCTTGTTCTTGTGTTGATGGGATACTTGTTGGTGGTGCATCTTGGTCAATTAAAGTTGACACAGGTGAATCGGCTATATCAACAGCTCTTGGTGTAGTAGCTACTTGAACTAGAGAAACGGTACTCGATGAAGGATTAAAGTATTCACCAAATATAGGTTAGAACAAATGATCCCAATCATTTTTGTTTGGTGGATTAAAAGGTTGTTGAGGAACATGATTTGGTATGAGTCTTGAACTGGATGTTCCAGGAGTCATAAATTGAAGCCCGGTTCCTGAACTGAATTGTTCAGAAGCCATCGTTGTCAGATCATCGAACGTTACATGAATGGTTTCCATGATTTTTCAGGTTCTACTGTCATAGATTCTGAAAGCTTTCTTTGCGGGCGCGTAACTAACAAAAATACCAATATCGGCCTTTGCATTTAGTTTACCCAAATCTTCACTATCATTGGTCGAATAACAGAGTGAACCAAAGACATGAAGAAATGATAAATCCGGCTTCTTGTCGTGCATCAGCTCATATGGAGTTTTGTTGTATCAGAGACAGATCAGGAAACAATTTTGGGTATAACAAGCTGTATTGATTGCTTCGGCCCATAGAAATAATAGAGCTTTTGAAAATATCAACATTGTACGAGCAACTTCCACTAGAGTTCGGTTTCGTATTTTGACAACGCCATTCTGTTGAGGAGTGCGAGCAACAGATGTTTAATGCAAGATGCCGACATTTTCGTAAAATTCTCGAAGGGTCTGTTTGACAAATTCAGTTCCATTATCTGTTCTAACATTACAGACTGTCGCATTCAAGCGAACTTAAATATTTTTGATGCATTTGATGATAGCGTCAGGAGCTTCATCCTTTGATCTTAGAATTTTGACACAAGTAAATTACGAGTAATCGTCAACAATTACCAAGATATACTTTTTCCCATTAATGCTCTCCACACGCATGGGGCCACAAAGATCCATATACAAAAGATAGAGTTTCTCTTGGTTAGTGTCTTCAGCCTTGGGTTGATGAGAGGGTTTCTTCCTTTTGCCTAATGCACATGCTGAACACATATGATCTTTCTTAAATTTAAGCTTTGGAATGCCTCGTGCAAGACCGTCTTTGTCTAGCTGATTTAGAGTACCAAAGTTGAGATGAGCTAACCGACGGTGCCATAACCAACTCTTAGTCTTTGAAGCTTTTGATAGTAAACAGATCGGAGAAGTCTTTAACATGTCATCAAGAGAAATTATGTACGAGTTTGTGTCTCTGGATCCTAAAAGTAGGTCAACACCATCTAAATTTCGAATAAAGCAAGCATTTTTCTAAAAAGCGACTTCAAGATCCGAGTCACAGAATTGTCTAACTAAAAACAAGTTATGTCTAAGGCCCTCTACATAATATACCCTTGAGATAGTGACATTCCCCAGCTGATAATCACCATAACCCACAATCTTTGCAATCTGGTCGTTTCCGAATCTAATAGTTCCCAGAAATTTACTAACGAAGTTCATGAGCTGAGAGCGGTTTCCTGTCATATGTTTTGAGCATTCGGAGTCCAGATACCAAAGAACAATCTAGATAACCAGTCATTGACAAGAGAAGAAGAAGATGGAACATATGTAACATTGGATCCCCATGAATGATTGGGTTCTAAGTTGTTAGCATTCCTAGATTCTATAGTCTTAGATTGTTTACTTGAATCAACAGATTTTACTAGTTTGGGTTTCCTGCTATAGACTTTAATCACTGGTTTTTGTGTTTCTACTGAGTGAGAAGTGGTTTCCTTAAGAGGCACTACTTTAGTGGAAGTGATCCTAGTTTTAGGGCACGAGTTCCTAACTAAAGTGAAAAAAATTTCCTATTGGTTTCCACTTATATCCTATTTCAATAAACACTTTACCCATAGGTTTCTAAATATTCCGCAGTTTGCTTTGCTTAGCAGACTTAGATTTAGAGTGCACATTCACATTATTCACAAAATCAAGGAAACACACATCATGATTTGTATCAAACATACATTGCTTACATTTAACACAAATTAATTCAGAATTCGCATTTAACATAGTATTCTTAACAATTTTGCATCAAAAATAGGGTCTCCTTGGTGTAACACGATACTTATTTGTTAGAAACGAATTAAATCTACCTGAATTGGGATTCAACTAAATTCTTCATGTTTCTACATGGTGTTTGCGAGAACCTATCATTCTTTTTATTGCCTTTAGGCAGTGTTCGCTAGCACTAGTAAAAAACTCTTCAATCCTATAAAAGGCAACACAGGTGTGTTAGAATTTGGTGTTTTGGATGACTCTACCTGTTTATGAATGTTTCTTGAGGATGTGAGAGGTTCATAAAACCTAACTTTCTTGACTTTGTTCATTGGTGTAACAACAAGCAATTTCTCACTAGGTTTATTCGCATTAGGGCATGTGTCTCGAACATAAACAAGTAACTCATGAATTCGTTTGGAATGCTTACAGGAAAAGTATAACGCATTATTTAAAGGTTGACTATTCCTTGAAGAATATCTGCTTGTTCCTGAGTATACTTAAGATAATCTATGTGAGCATCCTTATTTTCCAATAACCTAGGAGCTAAAGGATCTAAATCAAGTTTGAACATCCCTGGAACAATAGTGGTGGCATTGGGTATTTGTGCAGCATTTTCAACATTTTCTTTCCCTTTTAGTTTTTGTAAATCATGTTTCAATGATGTAATCACAAAAACCTTGTCTTGGATTTGAGCTTTCAAATCCGCATTTTCAACAGATTTTGAGTTCAGTTGAGAAATTAAAGATTCACTTTGTTCCTTAGAGCGAACACGTGTCTTTTTAATCGAATCAAACTGATCCTTGAAAATCTGTTTTAAATGTTCAATTTCTTTATATAAACGCTTATTTTCATTAAGTAATTTAGCAACACTATGTTCCAGTTCAATATTTACGGTCTCATCTTCATCTATATCTTGTTTGACTTACTCTTTCTTGTCATTTTTTCTCAAAGATTTTATATGTTCCTTCAACTTACGAATGGTAGTGTTTTTAGCTTGTAGCTGAGCTTTCAAATCGTTATTTTCAAAATATTCTAGAATTTCAAGAGCATTTTGATTATCACAAGATTTGTCCTTTTGAAAAATTTCTTGATTAAGTTGTATTGTTAATTCAAGAGAAATGCAGTGTTTTTCAAGTTGGGAGTAACTTTTCAAAAGTTCATTATACACATTTTGTTTTTTCAAAAACTCAGAATCAAGATCGAAACATTTATCACAAGATTTACTACTTTGCATTTTTAAATTCACAGTCTCTATTAACAGTAGTAGAATTCATAACAGTAAGCAGAACATCATGAGATATGATTTGGTGTAAGAGTCGATCATTATCAAGAAAAAGTTATTTCTTATGAATTTCAAAGTATTGTTTGTCTACTGAACACTGTTGAACAACAACTTCCATCTGGTTAGAAACTGTTTGTACTTCTGTTACCTCATTTAGAAGATCTTTATCAAAAACATCGAATATGTCTTTTAAGGTCTTTAAAAATGGAATAATTTCATTTAGAAAAACAACTTTCAAACCCCCATTCCCCTTCTGTAATAGCATCATGTGTAATTCGCTTTTTCACCACGGTGTCAAATTTAGAAAGATGGAATTAAAGCTTTTTAAGACTTGTATTAACCAAACTAACCTTAGGAAGTTCACTAGGGGCTTCAATTCTAACAAGTGAAATATCAGATTGTTCAGTATTAGGGTTAGAAGTTTGAAACCAGAAAGCTTTTTTAGTAGACAATTCTTGTTGTGGAACAAAACGTTTACCAAAATCTTCAGACAATCGATTTAACTCAACATAGTTAAATGGAGTAGTATTAATTTTCTTTTCTTTTGAAATTGGATCGCTTTATTTTGCAAGCATTTTAGATCGACTTACTTCCTCCAAAATCAATGTCTCTTCATCATCAATCACAGGAATAACTGCATGTTGACTAGAGATAACACTACCATCATACATTGTTGGCTTAATCTGCTGAGCTTTCTTAAGATAAAACAGATTTTGATAACCAAGAGCTTGTTTGTGGGTGTCATCATAAAAAACTTGTGGCTTTGTTAACATGTGCACTGTTTGAGCAGATTGACCCACTTTATAAACAATATTATCCAGTTCCTTTATTTTCTTTTCTAAATCAATTTCATTGTCCATGTATTTACTTTCCTTTTCTTTGGATTCATTTTTGAAAACAGTAAATGTTTGCAATAAAGGTTCATTTTCCTTGATTTGATTAGAAAGATTTTATTCAAGTGAGTCAATTTGCTGCTTAAGTGAAAGTTTTTCCTTAATCATATTATCCATTTGAGAATTGATCATTTTTTCACGAGTGCTTAAATCAATATTAAGTCTCTGTTCAAAAGTTTTGACTCGTTCTTTATATCTTTCAAGCCCAGCAGTTAAGGATTCATTATTCTTTTCCTGATTAGCCTTTTCCCAATTATTTACATGATTAATCATTTGTTCAGACATTTGTTCAATCACAGATAAAATTATTGAATCTTATTGTGCATACAAATTAGTATCTTGAACAGCTACCTATTGTGTTTCTTGCAAATATTGAGAGTACGAAATGATATTGCTATCACTTGTTATCTCATTATCTGGAAAATCAACAACTGATGTTTGTTAAAAATCCTGCATTACATGCACACTTTAATTATCCATATCATTATGATAGGTGATGAGGTGTCATTTTATACACTTTTTCGGGGTCGTTTAACCCCCTAAATCATGCATTTATGCCCAAAATAGGTACTTAATTGTTCCTTTTCAGGTATTTAACATTTGGAAGGCATTTGGAGGAAATACATGTGACTTGGGCTCATTTAGAGAAGAAACGGACAAGACTATGGACCTACACCAACATATCTCAAGATTATATTCTCAGCGACTAGAGACGGCATCACAGATTACACGTGACGCCGTCACAACTCTTACCAAGACGGCGTCACAAGAATCCATGACGGCGTCAGAATGCATGACCCAGCCCATTATCTAGAATATTCTATTCATGACGGCGTCACGATTAAAACGCGACGCCGTCACATCGATTTTCCTATATATACAAATCCGTTTTTAGGGTTTTAAGTATGTAACTTTAGAGTAAAAGAAAGGGATGAACCCTAGTTTGTTTAGCAGCTGTTAGGGACAATTTTAGGGCCTCAAAACCCTATTATACTCTCTTCAATTCATGTTTTAATCAAGTAAGACTATCTTAATCATTCAATATGTCTTGTTGTGTGATTCTTATCTGTTCTTGCTTTATCTTTACCATGCTTGGCTAAACCTTCTATTGTGTTTATTTATGATTGTATGAAACTTTGAATGTAGATCTTAGTGGTGTTGCTTCTTGTGATGAATATGCATATTAGGTCTTAGAAAACCAACTTTTGTCTGTATCGTTGTTGATATGTCTAGGAAAACATAATTGTGTAGAAAGGATACCATCGGGTAACAGTCTTTATACTACCTTGCCCCTTATATGGTTGATCCACTCTTAATTTATTTCAAATGCATTTAATATACTATTAGGGGCCTTGTAATAGTCTTCATACTACCTTACTTGTGCGTTGCCTTAACGGAATATTAGATAGATGGCGGGTTCGTGTAATTCGTTCATGACTTAGGAAATAATTACATAGATTATCACAAGTGTGACAAAGCAACAACACTAGGAGGAGCAATCTAGGGAGTAATACATGATTAAATAAACACAATCTTTTATTATATTGTTATCACCAGTAGCTTAGTTTATTATTTAGTTTAATAGCTAAAACCAACCAATCTCTCAAACATTTGATTTACCTGCTTTCCATAAAACATAAAAAATACAAAAATAATCTTCTCTCAACCCTTAAAATTCTATTAGACCTTGATCAAGCCTTCCCAACCTATTCCTCGAGTGAACGATAACAACCCCCTGAGTCTTGCCTATACTACTACTACAACGATTAGGTGCTCTGCTTAGGGAGTTTTATAACTTCGTATTGAAGTCCTACGACGACCCCATCAAGTTTTTGGCATCGTTGACGGGGAATAGTTAGGTTTTGATCATAGTTTAGCTTAGTTCTACTTGCTTGAATCCTTTCAAGTGAGAATTTAATTTCCGCATATTAGCTTTCTCGTAGTCTATCTTTTCTTTGTGTTATCGGTCTCGTAAATCTATCACCATGACGCGTAGTACCGTTAGGAGTTTAACAAAACTTCTCGACAAACCCAAAAGAGAATTCCGAAGGCTTAGGAAAGCCGCCAAGCGTTCACATCAAAACGAATCTCTTGCTATAGCCAGAAGAAACCTCTTTGATGATGAAGCATCCTATTCCAACAACACTGGAGCCAAACTGCCAACGCCTCCTAAAACCTTACACAAACATTCTCGTCCTAATTCCTACGGTTTCCAAAATCCAATCACCTTTCTAACCAAACAAACGGGAAGAATCTTCGACTCACGCGACATCTGGTTGATTCAAAGCACATGCACATTCCAAGGATTGAGAAAAGAGGACCCTCTCCATCATGTTAAGCACTACTTAAGTATCATCGATAACATACAAGCTGACGAAGCAACAAGGAATACATCTAGGTTAAGATTCTTCCACTTTTCCCTTAAAGGAAAAGCGACAAAATGGCTTGACAGAATACCCCCCACTAAAATCACGACATAGGATCAGCTCGTGTCATGATTCCTTGACCATTTTTTTCCGGTAAGACGTACCTCGGCCCTTAGAGATTTAATCCTCCGATTCAAACAAGGGGATGATGAACCCATCAAAGGTGTCTGGATTTGTTTCCAGGACTTAATCAAACAAGTTCCTCATCATGGGATACAAAAATGGTTTCTGGTTCAAATCTTTCATGACAACGTATCTCAGTTTGATCGCAGGAAGCTCAATTAATTCACCCAGTTCCGCTTCAGCTCTCTTACTAAAGAAAAAGGATGGAATCGAATAGAAGAATACGTCCAGTACTAAGACGATCTGTGGGACGAACCATCACCATCCATGAACGTATCTTCCATTTTAGAAGCAATGCAACCTACACTTAGGGGGCGTTTAAAAAGGGTCTGTAATCAAATCTCTTTCCTCGAAACACCTACTCGAGAGGTTGGGCTTAAAAACCCCTACCTGATTTGCGATTACTGCGGAGGATCCCATGAGGCGGATGAATGTAAGTAGAACAACCCGTCTGAGCAGGTATGCTTGTCTGGAGGACACAACTACAATGATCCTTCCCTTCTAAGATTCTATCAGAACGACGATACCTCACCATGAAGCAACAACAAACATAAGGAAAAGGGAGAGGATGGCCCCGAATGGATTGTTAGAAGTAAGTTTAAAGACGAGCTCGCCAACTTCATGCTCAAAAAGAAGTCTCACGCAAAAGGGATAGGAGATATGCTTGTCCAACACCATAAGGAATTGCGTGAACAATACTCTAAAATTCTCTCAGCAATCAACAAAAGCGAAACTCCTGAACCTGAAGCACCAACTTTTGCCATAACAACTAGATCAGGAATTAGCACACAAGACCCACCTTTTCCAACCCCGCCACGACCATCGACTGACAACTTCATCGAGGGGGAAACCGAAAAAGAAGGGCCCGAGGGCGCATAACTAAGCATTATACAAGAACCCACCCCTCAGCCATCCATCCTTTACCAACCTTCCAAAACATCCAATCTACCTTTTCCTTCCAGATTAAAGAAGCAGAAAAAGGATGACGAGGATGAGCGGCTTCTCTCAATCTTTAAGCAAATTCATATCAATCTGCCATTCCTTGAAGCTATGATTCACATGCCAAAGGGAGCCAAAGTTTTGAAAGATCTACTTTCGCATAAGGAGAAACTTAAGAAAGCGACCTCCTCTGTCAAACTTAGTGAGGAGTGTTCCGCTATTATTCAAAGGAGTCTGCCCTAAAAGGAAGGAGACCCAGGAAGCTTCACACTGCCATGTCTCATCGGACCCATGGCAGTAAAGAACGCCCTGACTGATTTAAGGCAAGTATAAATCTCATGCCACATTCTCTCTTCTGATGATTAGGGATTTCTAAACTCAAACCAACTAAAATGAGCATTCAGCTGGCCGATCGGTCTATCAAATACCCCATTAGGGTCTACAAGAATCTATTGGTAAAAGTAAGCAAATTTATCTTCCCGGTCGATTTCGTAGTTTTAGAGATTGACGAAGATGAGCTAGTCCCGATCATTTTAGGACGGCCCTTCCTCGCCAGCAAGAGCTGTGATCGACGCGCACGAGGGAAAATTAAGTTTAAGGGTCGGAAGTGAAACCATCACCTTCAACATCGAGAAATCTATGAAATCCAAACAGTCTTGCGACGATTACCTATACTGCGCCGATCACACCGCTAAGCTGGTCCAGGAATAATGGGTCGACACAGTAAATCATGACGGAAAATGGACTGAAGATAAAGAAGAGGAAGATTCTAACAAAGCACTTGCTGTTTCTTTCTACCCGAGGACAGAGCCGGTGGAACCACTCAAATGGAAAGCCTCAGAGAATCGACTAAAACCATCAAGCATTGAACCACCCAAACTCGAATTGAAGGAATTACCCAAACACCTTGAGTACAGTTTCCTCCAAGAAAACAACTAACTCCCAGTGGTCATCTCATCCGCATTGTCCACCGACAAAAAAACTAGACTCCTTGAGGTTCTTCGAAATCATAAAAGGGGCGATCGCTTAGAGTATTGCGGACAATAAAGGGATCGACTCATCCTTCTGCACTCATAAAATCCTCATGGAAGACGATTTCAAATCAAGTGTCCAACCTCAAAGACGAGTTAACCCCAACATCAAGAAGGTAGTAAAAAGGATGTAATAAAACTCACGCAGGATTAATCTATCCCATCTCCAACAGTCCTTGGGTAAGCACTATTCAGGTTGTCCCAAAGAAAGGAGGAATGACCGTAGTAACATCCCGCAATGGAAAGTCACCGGATGGCGCATATGTATAAACTATCGTAAGTTGAACAATGCAACCCGGAAAGATCACTTTCCACTTCTGTTCATCGATCAGATGCTCGAACGATTGGCTGGGCATGAATACTTCTGTTTCCTAGATGGGTTTTCTGGATACTTTCAAATCCCTATCGCCCCTGAAGATCAAGAGAAAACCATGTTCACCTGCCCTTACGAGACCTTCACATACAAACGAATGCCCTTTGGATTATGCAATGCCTCAGCCACTTTTCAATGCTGCATGACAGCAATATTCCATGAGCTAATCGAGGATAACATGGAAGTATTCATGGACGATTTCTCCATCTTTGGTAGTTCTTTCGACCACTGCCTAAAAAACCTAGAGAAGATGCTAAAAATGTGCGAGGAAACCAACCTTGTATTGAATTGGGAAAAATGTCACTTCATGGTAAAGGAAGGAATCGTCCTCGGGCATAAGGTCTCAGGATCTGGGATTGAGGTCAATAAAGTAAAAATCAAGGCAATTTCCAAACTACCATATCCAACGAATGTAAAAGCCATTCGAAGCTTTCTAGGTCACGCTGGTTTCTATAGAAGATTCATAAAAGATTTCTCACAAATCGCACGCCCAATAACCCAGATCCTAGTTAAAGATGCACCATTCAACTTCTCTGAAGAATGCATCAAAGCATTCGACACATTAAAACGTGAAATGACACAAGCACCAATCATGATCAAACTAGATTGGTCATTACCATTTGAAATCATGTGCGACGCAAGTGATTATGCTGTCGGGGCAATACTAGGACAAAGGATCGATAAACATTTCAAGCCTATACACTACGCCAGCAAAATAATGAATGAAGCACAAGAAAACTACACAACTACCGAAAAGGAGCTTCTGGCTGTTATCTTTGCATTTGACAAATTTTGTCAATACTTGGTCTTATCCAAGACCATCGTTTTCACCGATCATTCTGCCCTGCGATATATATTCACAAAACAAGATGTAAAACCATGCCTAATTCGATAGATCTTGCTGCTCTAAGAATTCAATATCGAGATCCATGATAAGAAAGAAGCTAAAAATCTAGTAGCTGATCATCTCTCCCGACTCGAGAACCCCGATCTTGGGATGCTAACCAGGGCTGAGATAAGAGACTTATTTACTGAAGAGCGATTGATGGAAATCTCCAACAAGAATAACGAACTGTGGTATGCCGACTATGCTAACTATTTAGCTAGTCTATTACTACCCTTCTGATCCACCCGTCAAGAGAAACAAAAATTCTTCAGTGATTTGAGGCATTACATTTGGGATGAGCCCTTCCTATTTAAACAATGTGTTGACCGAATCATACGAAGGTGCGTGGCCGGAGATGAGGCAGCACAAATTCTTCGACAATGTCACAACGGACCATCCGGAAGACATCATGCCATCGCCACCACCGCAAGAAAAGTCTTTGAGGCTGGGTTTTACTGGACACATATCTTTCGCGATGCGTGAAAGTTGGTCCAGGTTTGCGATGCATGTCAGCGAGCAAGAAACATTTCATCAAGGGACAAAATACCTCAGAAATACATCTAAGTCTGTGAAATATTCGATGTGTGGGGGATTGATTTTATGGGACCTTTCCCCTCATCAAACGGAAATAAATATGTCCTGGTAGATATTGACTACGTATCAAAGTGGGTAGAGGCTCAAGCCTTCCCCACCAATGATGCTCAAAACATAGTAAACTTCCTCAAGAGACTATTCGCTCGATTTGGAATACCAAAGGCCCTTATTAGCAATAGGGGTACCCATTTATGTAACCACCAAATGGAGAAATCAATGAAAAGGTATGGAGTGGTTCACCTATTCTCAACTGCATATCACCCTTAGACAAACGGACAAGTCAAGAACACTAACTGAGCAATAAATCGTATTCTCAAAAAAACCATCTGGAATAACAAGAAGGACTGGTCATACAAATTAGATGATGCATTATGGGCATTCCGAACAGCATTTAAAACCCCTTTAGGAACAACCCCGTTTAGGATAATCTACGGCAAGCATGCCATCTTCATGTCGAATTGGAACATAAAGCATATTGGGCCATAAAAAACTGCAACATGAACCTTACGAAATCTGGGGAAAACCGATTCTTACAGATTAATGAGTTGGACGAAATGAGGCTCGACGCCTATGAATCATCCATCTCATATAAGGAAAGAGCGAAAAGGTGGCACGATAAACGAATAAAATTGCCAACTAACTATGAAAAAGGTGATAAGGTACTTCTCTTTAATTCACGATTAAGACTATTCCCCGGGAAACTAAAGTCAAGATGGTACTGTCCATTTTCAATAAGTAAAGACATGAAAAACAGAGCAATTGAGCTCTACGATGAAGAAGGAAGCGAATTTATCGTAAATAAACAACGGGTGAAGCCAAATCAAAAGAACTTATTGGACACCAACAGAGACGATGATGTAACTCTCGAAGACCAAGGAGAAGTCACATAAGGACGTATGACTTCGAGTCTAGCTACAAGACTCGTAAATAAAGAAAAGCGCTTTTTGGGAGGCAACCCAATTTGTACTTTTATCGCATATTAGGAGTGTCTTGTGTGTTTTAATTCTTTATCATTTATTCTATTATGTTTGAATTAGTTTGTAATCATGCTTTGTTTGTTTGTAACTTCGTCTTATTTGCAATCAAAGGTATTTTGCAACAAAATAAGTGTAGGGGAATTAATCTGGCTTTTGAGCCAAATTCAAACATGCAAAATAAATTGTTTAGATTAATTCGTGTCAGTTTCGAGTCATATGATTGAATTGTCAAATCTCAGGTTTTATGCAGCTATTTGTACAGGAATTAACTTATGGAATCAAGTGCATGAAATTTTTCATCAAAAACAAAAATTTTATTTTCACAAAACATACAGACGACGTCACGATTTACATGCGACGCCGTCACCACGGCACCTATGACGGGGTTAGGATTTTCCTAACGGCGTTAAATGCCCAGGTCCAAAAAACTTAAAGTTTTTAATTATTTTTGAAAATAAAACTTGCATAACATTTAAAATATGTACTCTTCTATTATAAACCTGCAAACCAATGAGATTAACAATTCTCTCATTCTATCTTTACTACTTTATCGAGTCAACCCTAATTTCATATTGTATATTTGTAAATTGTATATTTGTAAATCGTATATTTTATGCTTGGTATAGTTGTCTTTGTCTTTGATTACAGGTTATATTTGACGAGAAGAAGCCTGAAAGTTCTTAGGAAGTTTCATTGGATGATTCTTGGAGGACGATTTAACCAGTTATCGCATGTTTCTTCTCCATTATTGAGCAAACCAGGGGAGTACTAGTTTCTTTTACTCGTTTTCTTTTCCCTTTATTCGTTTTTACGGGTACTTTTATAGAACATTGGGGACAATGTTCAACTTAAGTGTAGGGGGAATAAGCCTTAGAAACTATTATTTCATTTGCCATTTGCTTTGTCCTTAAAATGATGGGTAATATATCAAAACATAGCATAAAAGGTAATTTTTACAAAATTTTTAAATTTTCTTATGACACATACCGATGAAAACCGAGTATTAATAGCGTCTCATAGATAGGAATTTGTATGACTAGCACAATAACCCTCATAATTCCACCCCAAAAATGTGAGGTTCGCCTTTAGATCTTTAGGAATGTTTGGTTAAGGAGTGAGTCCAATCATGTGTGTCAATTACGTTCGTTACGGTTATGTGTATGCGTGGGTGTTGTCGCCTTTTCTAGGACATTGGTATTTGTTTACTTTAGGGATTATGGAGAGATGTACGGTTAGGTATATTAAATTCTAGAACTTGTTTTTGTGATGCATCCCGAGACCGCATAGTGAGTATTAGGATTTGCTTGATAAGAGGCATTAGGATTAACCCATGTTTTAAACATGTAATTGTTATGATGGTCACACCGATCATGTAACTATCCCACACCCTTTCCATGCACTCATCTTTAGTGTAGGATACCCCTAGTACAACCCTACGAGCCTATCCTTTTTCACGGTTCTCGTAATTTTCTGGTTAAGCCGGACTATTAATGAAGAACATTGTTCACCCTTACACCAATCGTTACACCCAAATCGCCTTAGCCTACCTTATATGTACTCGCTTTTAGTACATTATTGTGTTAACCCAAGTTATTTATTGAGTACATGGTTGCTAAGTCCTTATCCCTATAAATACTGTTTTGGGATAATTGGGATTCATGGTAGTATTTATTTCGTAGAAGAATGGGGAAGAAAAGTTAAGTCAATACCCCTATATGTTTGTTAGATGATCTCCATGTTATTTTGATCCACCTCAAATCGGGTCATTAGTTAGATTGTAAATATCGAGCATGTAAAAGCTCAAGTGTAGGGGTACGTGTTATAAACCCCATGTTGTGATGTATTATGTTAAAAAAAAGAAAAAAAAGAAAAGAAGAAGAAAGAGATTGATGTAGAGTTGTGTAGAATTTGTATATCTTCATCCGAGTCTTGGCTTAGCAACCAAACCAACGTGTATTCGTGTAATTAATTAGCTAACCCTTCCACTCTAAATTAACCCAAAAGCCACCCAAATGTATCCCATCCGTTTTCGTTTCCGTTATATGTTATCTTACACCTACACCCCACAACCCTTTAAAAGATCTCTTAGATAGTAAGGAATAATGCTTGCGCCTAGCAGTGGAGGTTTGATCTTTTACCAAGCCTATGGTAATTTATATGCTATGACAAGTAATGAGTGTTGATTTTCTGTTTCCCCTTATGTTATAATTTATTATACACCCGAGTGAAAGAGAGAATCCCAAACATATATGTGAGGTTTTAGTATATACTTTTTGTGCTTTTAATTACAAGGTCTAGAAGGTTGTGTTGTAAAATACTTTTAAAGAGTAGGTAAAATGACCCTCATATTGATATTGTCTAGGTAGAAAAGCCTATTTAATTGAGGACAAGTAAATCCCAACTGTAGGGGTATTTGATGAGGTGTCATTTTATATACTTTTTCAGGGTCATTTAACCCCATAAATCGTGCATTTATGCCCAAAATAGGTACTTAATCGTTCCTTTTCAGGTATTTAGCATTTGGAAGGCATTTGGAGGAAATACACATGACTTAGGCTCATTTGGAGAAGAAACGGATAAGACTATGGACCTGCACCAACATCTCTTAAGATTATGTTCTCAGCGGCTGGAGACGGCATCACAGATTACACGTGACGCCGTCATAACTCTTACCAAGACGACGTCACAAAAATCCACAATGGTGTTAGAATCCACGACCCAACCCATTATCTAGAATATTCTATTCGTGATGGCGTCATGATTAAAACGCGACGCCGTCACAGCGATTTTCCTATATATACAAATTCGTTTTTATGGTTTTAAGTGTGTAATTTTAGAGTAAAAGAAAGGGACGAACCCTAGTTCGTTTAGCAGCTGTTAGGGACGATTTTAGGGCCTCAAACCCTATTGTACTCTCTTTAATTTATGTTTTAATCAAGTAAGACTATCTTAATCATTCAATATGTCTTGTTGTGTGATTCTTATCTGTTCTTGCTTTATCTTTAACATGCTTGGTAAACCTTCTATTGTGTTTATTTATGATTGTATGAAACCTAGATTGTAGATCTTAGTGGTGTTGCTTCTTGTGATGAATATGCATGTTAAGTCTTAGAAAACCAGCTTTTGTATGTATCGTTGTTGATATGTCTAGGAAAACATTATTGTGTAGAAAGGATACCATCGGGTAATAGTCTTCATACTACCTTGCCCCTTATATGGTTGATCCACTCTTAATTTATTTCAAATGTATTTAATATACTCTTAGGGGCCTTGTAATAATCTTCATACTACCTTACTTGTGCGTTGCCTTAATGGAATATTAAGTAGACGACGGGTTCGTGTAATTCATTCATGACTTAGGAAATAATTACATAGATCATCACAAGTGTGAACAAAAGCAACATCATAGGAGAACCAAAAAATAAAATAATATACAATCTAGGTGTAATAAATGATTAAATAAAACATAATATTTTATCTTATTGTTATCACCAAATTAGTTTAGATTTATATTTAGTTTAATAGCTAAAACTAAACCTCCTCTTAAATATATGATTTACTCGCTTTCCATAAAATAAAAAAATAAAAAAATAATCTTCCTTCAACCCTTAGAATTCTATTAGACCGTGATCAAGCCTTCCTAACCTATTCCTCGAATGAACGATAACAACCCCCCGAGTCTTGCCTATACTACTACTACAACGATTAGGTGCTCTGCCTAGGGAGTTGTAAAACTTCTTGTTGAAGTCTAACGACAACCGCATCAAGTTTTTGGCGCCGCCGCCTAAGGAATAGTTAGGTTTTGATCATAGTTTAGCTTAGTTCTACTTGCTTGAATCGTTTCAAGTAAGATTTAATTTT
>BQNB010004781.1:0-101994 GCA_026074375.1 Tanacetum coccineum | reverse complement strand
TCGTGTGAATACTCGTTTTTATGGGAAAAATTATTTAGAACGCAATGGCGCAAGTTTCGTGTTTTGAATCATCCGTTAAGTCGCTTAAACAAGTCCCGAACCAATATTTACCAAAAGTTGCACTTTTGGTCCTTGTGAAAATAATTACAAAATTTACCCCCATCTATTTGTGACTTGTCACATTTATTTTATAACTTTTAATGTATTTATATATATTTAAAATTTATATACATTTCATTTCATTTTACAAAAATACAGACACATGTCCACCTCTCTCTCCCTCATTTTTCCAGCCGCCGGATCCGACCAACCTCCGGCCACCATCGTCGCGCCGCAGCCGGAAAACTTTTCCGGCGAGTTTTCCGGCCGAGTCCAAAAAGGATCCCCATCACCCGATCTACCCGATCCCCACTACCACGCGCTGCCTCCACCACTCCACCACTCCACCGACGCCACCACAGCCGCCACCCTATTTTTTTTGTTCAGCTTGCCACCACTACCACATGGGTGTGTGGGTTTCATATTCGCACTAAAAGGGTGCGTTTCACTTTGGTCTCCGCCGCATAGGGTGCGATTGGTTTGTAGAATAAGCCCAAAAAGGGTGCGTTTGTTTCTGTGCGAGAACCACCACGAAGGTGGTTTGGTTCGGGTGGCTGTCACACGGCACCTAGGGTGCGTTGGTCTCGGTTTATAGCAGCTAGGCTGCGTTTGGTTTTGGTTATGATCAGATTACGGTGCGTTTTGGGTGGCTGCCACCACCAAATAGGGTGCGTTTGGATTTTATATGCACCGAAGGGTGTGCATTTGGTTGTTCTCATTAGCACCAAGAGTGCGTTTGATTATTTATAAAACCAAACAGGGCGCGTTTGGCTTAGTAGAAAACGTAAGAGGGTGTTTGTTTCTTCATATTAACCGATTAGGGTGCGTTTGGTATTAAAAACAGCACCAAGGGGTGCGTTTGGCATAAGAAAACAACATAAAGGGGGTGTTTGGTTGGGCAGATTCATCGTAAGGGTGCGTTTGGGTGAGCAGTTTGGCACTAAGGGTGCGTTTGGTGTAGTAGGAAAACCATACAAGGGTGTTTGGTTTGGCAGATTTGCCAAACGGGTGCGTTTGGTTTAGCACAAAGACCAACAAGGGTTCGTTTCGTTTATACACTTGACCAATAAATATAACACGAGATTTACAAAATATAAATCGGAACTAAATGGTGGTTAATGGTTAAATAAATGTGATATTCATTACTTTGTTTTAATTTATATATATAAATATATATATAGATATTTAAAACACGCGGGTTGTTTGGAAAGTGGAAAAACATTAGATTTCATAAATATGGGAAACGTTATATAACCGAAAAGATCATGACGAAATTTATATAGATTTCTATATTTAGTAATGTTTTACTAAACCTCTATTATTTTAGAAACCCGGTAAAAGGGACTAAGTTATATTTTAAAGATATATTAAATTATAACTGTACAATAACTCGACAACGAATAATAATTATACTTTTACAAATGAGACAACAATTTTAGCTACGATCCGTCAATATGACGAAAGATTAATTTATAAAATATTATTTTATAAATTCCTGACGAGAAGGTAAAATCATAACTTTTGTAAAAGCTTTACAAACATCGGTTGTTTAATTCATAACTTTAAGACGTGTGTCTACTTTTATGCAAGAACTTTTTATTAATTAAATTGGTGTCGAAATATTTTGTTTCAATTATTTTCTCACGTTCCTTATATAATACCTGTAAAGTATTATATACTTCACATAAATCTTTGGATTGTCTATCTTCGTTATATAATTCACGGTATGAGTTATATAAGGGTTTATTTTTCATATGTAATATATACAGAATATATTACATACTTTGCGTTCACTTTTCAATTTATTTATTTAACCAACCACCAAACTATTACAACTTACTTGGGAATCTAAATCCTTATCAACGTGTCGCGTTGATGTAACCATTCATCGGGAAATCCAAATACATTATCCTAGGCTAGTGGGACTTAGTCGTTTAGATTAGTTGCAACTTATGGGTCGAGCCGTTCCGTTCTCCGTTTGTGCTGTGTTAAATACTGCATTTCTTCAAATCGATCTTCACCATCGATGTGAGGTCATAGCCCCATGTATTTACTTGGTTTTGACATATATTTTTTGGGGTGATGAACATCCTGTTGTACAACTACAATTTTAACAAGGTTGATTAACAAAAATTGGTTTTCATACTCATATATATATACTCGCGGTGAGATACGAAACATGGTTTATATTTATGGACATCGATTTGGGGAGAGAACATATGCAAAGTTTATTACAATTGTACCGCAAGTTGATATATATTACTTTATTGATTATTGTTTGCCTAAGTAGCGAATAACCCAAATTAGCCATATATCAGACTGTTAATATCCTAGTGTTGGAAGCGCTAGTTTGTATAAATAGATCTATTCTGGGGATTGACAATCCCCGTTCTGGTGACTAGCTAACACCATTAACGCACGTTGATAACAGTTCCAGTATTTGGGATGTTGCGGGTAAACAACATCGGTATGGACAGAACTTTGAAATTTATATAGCATAGAGTAAGGCATAACTGCGAATTTATATAGCGAGTAATATAAGTCAACTTCAGAGTCATGGAACTTAGAGCAATAGTAATCGGATTTTGTGATTCCTTGTCATGTGTTGCATTTATCACGGGAAAAGTCTTCGGGTCCTATATTATACATATTGATTTTTAGAAACGGCCCCGGGTGTTCTAGGAGGGAACACAATACAAAACATTGGAGTTTGAAACATAAAATTCAAACATTTGTGACTATTTAGGATATTTTTTTTATTAAATGGACATGCTAAGCTTTACAATTCATGATTAACTAAAAATCATAATACGATATTGGAGATGAACAATTAAGTATTTAAACGGTCAATAACAAACTTACGGAGACCTTGGTTTCAAACATTTATACTTAAACACATCTACGAACTCACCAACTTATGTTTGACTTTTTTAAGCAAGTATTTCTCTCAGGTGAATTATACGCTAGGATAAATTTGATTAGCACTGGAGTCTAAATTTTGACAAGACTCATTCATGGATTACTACATACATACATACAAATTGATCTAAATCTCTTGATCAAATCTCGTTGGGTTGTTTTCAAGCTTTTCATTATGATGCAATTATGGGACAAATGTTATATCAATTTCAAGGAAATCAGTGAGATTACTTTTCAAACGACACATTTAGAGGTCGTTCTCTTGTATCTAGCGTTGTGTATTATGAAGTAACTCCCCCGGACACATTTCCGCTGCGACAACATTTTTGGGGGTGTTACACTTTTTGCTAATCTTCACCAAGTACTCCATAATTACTGCAATTCTCAAATACAAACGATTAAGTAACAATTCTTTGCAATAATTACACAAAATGGGTTATTTACATGGGATAAATGATGCTATAAAAGTGACGTTATTTGATGTCATCAACACAGCAGAAACAAACGACAACAATAAATAAAATGAAAAAACCAAAAGAAACAAGAAACTCCACGTCCAACTCCAATCAATATGAACCCTAGCAGATGCTAGGACACGAATTAATGTATTCAAACCAGATCTAACCGACTTCCATATTAGTCAGAATGCGATCGCTAAATAATTAAAACCCTAAATTAATAACAACGACCAGATCTGCCTCAATAAATAAATAAAACTAAGGTTAAACACACATAATCAAAGATTAAGGTGTTTAAAACTCCAGTGTTATAGAGAATTAAAGGAAGATTATTCGAACGATTGAAAAATTTAGGGTTTAGAATTTACCTTGTGAATCACCATAGGGAGGGTTTCGTGAGAGGTTACTTCTCGAACTTATATCTATTAATAAATTTAATATTGGACCTAAGTCGGATCTTGAAACTTAATAATAACGTTTTGGACCGCTATTGGGCCTTAAGGCCCAATAAGCGAAAACAAGTCGTTTTACATGTTTAAAACGGATTTTTGGAAAGTAAAACATACCTACTTATATACTAGATGGTCGTTTAAGGAAATGCGTTTTGATAAACTTTGCGAAATATGAATTTTGGCATTTTGTCAGAAATTGGTGAATTTAAGGAAAGGTGTTTGAAATTGAGGTTTGAAACCTTGGGGAAACGTTGTATAAACGAACGGGTCATGTCAAAATTTCGTAAAAATTCTATACTTAGATTTTTACGCAAAAACTTACGTTTACGATAAAATAATAACAAAATATTATTATCTTAATAAGTCGACTAAAAGACGAAAAATATATTTTATAACTATAAAATATGAAACATCTCCAAGTCGTTTTATATAAATAAACGTTTCATTTCTTATAATCTATACCAATAATCAAGGAAACTAAGGTTACCGAATGTATTTACCAAAACATATTTCTAAATATCTATTACCTAGGTCTTCTTATACTATTTATCTATTTTACTTAAATAGTATAAGTATATTATACTAAGGTATAAACTAGAGCATGCTATCTTCGAAACTAAACCGACAACCATCACACCACTAATAACGTTAAGGGTGACCGTACAACGCACATTTGATCTCTATACATCAACCTTAAACACACTTTGGAAACGTATGTCTAAAATGAACATTAACTGGATTAGGTCGTGTCCGGACGTCGTTGCGATTTCTTGTTTGATCTTGATCTCTGCTACTTATCACCTTTGCTTAAGGTGAGTTCTCGTAGACCCATCTTTTTAACATCTTTTCCATTGGGGGAAAATGATACTCAAATCTATTTTGAACTTGTTTTCTTTACTGTGCGAAACTGTTATCTTTTTTGGACAATGCTATGTGTCTTTGACTGCTATGTGAATGACATGAGATTTGGTTGAACTTGTGTTGTGGATGATATCTTGTTGTGCGAGGTATCTTGTGAACTTGTGAGCTTGTGAACTTGTGGATCATCCGCCCTATGTATAGCTCCAGCTGGCAGGCTTTAGGTGCGAGTAAACTAAGAGCTAGATATTTGAGAAGTGTTGGTATTGTTTTGGTTATGTATCTATAGGTCTTTGATAGCATGGTGTTTCTATGTTGGAATCTAATCTATTGCATGTATTCATTGTCAAATTGCACAATTGTCCACTACTTAAAACTATGGCACAACAACTAAGTTTACTGTCAAACCTACGAGCTCACCAACGTTATGTTGACCTTTTCGAGTATCATTTTCAGGTGTTGTTAATGATCAGTGAAGCCAGGTGCGAGCTTTAGCAGACCTTAAGAGAATCAAGTATGGATTATATTTTGAGAGACCTTGTGTTGATACTCTATTTTGAACCTAAGAATTTTGGGATTTATTATCTTGAGACTAGTATCATCCCCTGCGTGGGAAATTTGGTTGTAATCTTTGAGACTAGGTGACGTGTTCTTTGACTTATCTTCACTCAAGTTCTTACATAGGGTCGGAGAATGTCATGACACTTTTATGAATGCATTTTAGTTTTTTCTCTATCTTGTATCTTGTGTTGTGATAATCAATTCTCCGTCATGCCTCATGTTTCCGCCTAAGTCGGGGTGTGACAGTTTCAAAATAAGCCACAAAAAGTGAGCTTACGAAACGTAAGCCCAAAACCAAATATTGTAAGACACTTTTTGACTTATATAAGTTTATTCTTTTTTTTGAACGGCAAATGGAATTTTATTAAAAAAGGGCTAGAAAGAAACTAGCAGACGATATACACGCAAAAACGATCCAACAAACAAAGAACGAAAAGGAACAGAAAAACTCTAACGAAACGAACTCGCAAAACAACCAAAGGCTATTAGAATAAGAAAGATCCCACCATGGCGCCAACTGAATTAACTCCCATGAACGAAACCGAACACCCGAGGCATCATACCAAAAAGCGATCTAACCGGCATCCTTTGTTTGTCTCGATAAGGCATTATGAAGAAGAATAGCTTCTTTAACGTTGCCATAATAACTCCAAATCTGAAGATCGCTAGGAAAATAATCTTTCCACGAACGTAGTTGCGCGAGAGAGAACAACCCGTGTATATTTCCATTGGGGTCTCTATAGCTCCATCGTTTATCAGAATCTATCTCGTCACTAGTTAGAGGACCAATATAATCAATCCACGAAGAACCAGACTCAACAGCAATATTTAAATCATTACCCGGGGGTGTAGATGGAGGCGCAATGATGGAGTCTTTTTCAGGAGCAATAACTGGCGTAACATCCTCATTATCATCAGTGGTAACATTACCACAATCACCCTGAGAATGAACTCCAAGAATCTCACCAGCATCATCTTCCAAATTCTTTTCCATGCAATCCTTAATACACCCATCATTATACAAGACCGAATCATCACGAATCTCGCCTTCTTCAAAGGAGTCCACAAGATCACTTTCCACCCCACGAACATCCTCCTCTCGCAAAACCCGACTAGAAGGCGACACCGAATCATTGTTAACATTCTTAGGGGAATCTGAATCACAACTATCGACATCCAAATGCTCCTCATTTTCCAAACTTTCATCCAAACTAGGACCCTCTGCATCCTTCCTTTCCAGAGGATTAGACTCGGAATTGACCTCCATCGATTCAATATTGGGCGCCCAATATGCAAACTCAGTAGCGATAATACGATAAGTCCGATTACGATATGAAACTATAAAGGACTCTATCACACGATGTAAAGACTCTGTAAGGACACAAACCTTCCCATGAGACATTGGTCCATCACTTACCATATCCGTAAACACGCTGCTTCCCCACCGACCACCCAACTTCTTATAAACCTCTGGAGCCCATGATGCCAATGGCAGACCCACCAGGTCTATCCAAACACATCTTTCATCTGGAATAAAATCGTGAGAAACATCTTTGAACTCCAAAAATATCTCTTTTAACGCCTTTGAAGTCTTGACGCTTTCCACTTGATCCATAGAGTCGAATTCCAACCAAACCCAACGTCCCCCAACATATCTAAGACCAACATCATCGAATCCCTCAGAAGACATATGTTTTAGAAGCTCTGAAATGACACTTAAATCTTTAACTTTAGCAAGAATACTACGCTCCATACCATCCAAATCAATACAATCGTCTACCGAGATAGACATCACCGCTTCATTACCCGCTTCCTTATATACCTTGTTACAATCCGACACCCCCACAGATTCTGCTCCAGCATTACTTG
Organism: Tanacetum coccineum; assembly: GCA_026074375.1. NCBI lineage: Eukaryota > Viridiplantae > Streptophyta > Magnoliopsida > Asterales > Asteraceae > Tanacetum > Tanacetum coccineum. Next base: position 94,778 of record BQNB010004781.1, on the reverse strand, counting down.
TACCGTATTTGCCCGACATGTCCACTGATTTGTTGCCCAGGACCGCTTTAGCATACGAGTTAAAAGACTGAAAAACATTTTCGTTGATACTAACAGATTGAGAGTTCGAACCTACACTGGGTTTGCCGTCCCCAGAACGTTCCACAGGTCTATTATAAGTTCGACCATACTTCGCCACATCGGCAAATAAATGAAAACCACCCATCCATGCCGTTCTTAGATTGGAAACTAACTGATTGATATCATTAACGTTTATAAAACGTACAAAACCAAATCGATGACCCGATTTGGATCTCTTTGCAGCTATGTAAACATCGATCACCACACCCCATTTGTTACAAATATCCCAAAGATCTTGGACCGACGCATTTCATGGGATATTAGAAACAAAGATTGATGAAAACGACTATTGTTCCTCACGAAAATTAGGATGGATTTGTTGGGAATACCTTTGTTACGTTGCTCTTGACGACGATTATTATCGAGATGATCGTTCCTTTTGCTTTCTGAATAATTATTAGATCGGTGACCTGTGCCAATTGCCATCGTTATTTAACAACAGAATAGCCAAGATCCGAAAATAGGATTGAAAACGCCTATCATTTCTGGTGACATAGATTTTGAATGTTTTTATTTTGGACTAAATTGTTTGTCACAAATCACAATTGCTAGATCACTTAATATAGCTTATTGAGTTCCGATAATGCAATAAGCTAACAATCCCCTTTGAAAACATACCCAAATTCCCCTTCACAAACATATCTTAGTTATTAATTTTACCACGACACATATTGCATACTTCAGATAATTTCGCCCAACGCCTTTGGCAAAAAACATCACACACACCGAATTCTAATTATACACGCAAACATAATATATGAGGCCGAGTTCTAATCATAGACGTAAACATATATAAGTTTATTCTGGAGGGTGTTTGAATGGTGAACTTGATGTCGCGAAAATCGGTTTATGGTTCCGATTTTCTTGATTGTTTTGTAAATGTTTGCGTGGAATTCTTGATTTTCTGAGGATCCATTTATATTCATGTCTTAATATAACGCACTTATGTAGAGAAAGGTGGGGAACAAAAGACAATGTGGGTACGGTGAGTATACTTTATTTTTTTACCATTTCATATTTAGATGATGAAAAAGCCAGAACAACTGATAAAATGCAACTGCCTAAAGAAATATGAGGGACAAAAGATGATGTGACTAAGCTTATGAATTGTGTTTATGTTTACTTGCTTATGTTATGGGGGACTTTATTTTCAGCTCCATTTTAAGTGCGAGAACTGTGAGAACCTCTTTTAAAATCAAGAAAATAAATGCACGTCGTCAATAATCGTAAGAATCCACCCATGTTCTTATGTATCATCATGAACTCTTCACATTCTTTCACAAAAACCTTACATTCGGCCGCAATACTGCCATTGCACGCCTTATAAGAATATATATGCACACCTCCAAATGAAAAAAAATTGTATTTCCAATTTCTCATCAAATTCTTTAGAACATATGTGCGAAAATACAATTATTGAAGGCGTGCATGTATGTTATGAAAAGTTCTCGCAGTTTCCGCACTTAAAATGGTGCTGGAAATAAAGTTACATTCTTATGTTATATAAGTGACTTATGACTTATATATTATGAACCTATAAACCTTTGCTAAGTGTTTGACTTACATTATAATAAATAATAAAGTAAAATAATAAAAAGTACATGAACATTAAATTATGTAGTTATTAAATGAGGTCATAAAAGTCTTTTTATATAATATTGTTACTAGCAGGGTGCCCGCGCATTGCGACGACGGGTACCATGTAACTAAAGTCTAGCCACCAACAAAATAACAATATTGTGTTAATTAATCAAAGAAAAACAAAAAGAAAATGCTCATTGGTCCGACCCGGTTCACTAGTGTTTACGGGTTCACCCGTTTTTACCAGTCCTACCGGTCCTTTCCAGATCATTTTTGGATGACTTTTATTGGCTATCCAAACCAGTGGCAACTCCGGTTCCCGGTTGAACTCGTTGGTCCGCTCCGGTTTCAAAACAATGTATCCCATCACATGTATTTTATTAGTTTGTACAATATGTATCATAACATGTGTTTTTTTCTTCATTTTAGGGGTGTTTTAAAAATAACATATATTTTATCAGTTAATATTTTGTGCTTTGAATGTTGTGATGTTTAATTTTCCAATGTTTTAAGTTTAAAAATTAGCTTGTACAATGTGCTTTTTTTCTTGTATTACTTAATTTTTTGCATTATATTATTAGAATTTTTCTAACTTGTACCCTAAGGGCATAAGTTAAAAAGCTGCATGTCACCCTGTGAATGGCCAGATAATGATTAGGAGGCCAATCTTGAAAGATAATGGGACCCCTCAATGGCTGATGGCCATCTACAGAGTGACATACAGTTTCTTAACTTGTGCCCCTATGGTACAAGTTAGAAAAACCCTATTACTTAATTATGGTGAAACGTTGCATTAAAGTTTTACATTGTGCTTCAATAGTTGAATTACTTAATTATTGTTTTTATTAAATAAAGAAAGAAAGCCAAATCTATATTATATGTAGTATAGAATAATATAGACTCATTCCTCCTCATAAAAACCACAAAGTTTAAAGGGGCATTTGTTATCATCAAGGTTACAAATAGTGTGAAACGTGGCGTGGCGGCATGACTAAGCCTCACGCCTTAGCGGTTATGGCCTAGCCTTTGCGTTTGTAAGACGAGGCGGCCCAAAATATGAAAATATTTATATCATATTTCATATATATTGAGTTTACATAAAGCGTCGTACATATGAATAAAGTTAAGAAACTATCCTTACATGTTAATATACTCATTTTGAAAAAAAAAATATCGGAGTTGAATCTAAAAGGCTCGCCACGCCTCACGCCTTATCGCGCCTTTTCACCCCTCATCTTACACCACACTTAGAATCGACGCCTTGGTCCATTTCTTAACGCGGAGGCCACGCCTCACGCCTTAACGACGCCTTGGCGCCGCAAAAGCGCGCCTTTTTGAACATTGGTTATCATACTTTCGGATTCAAGTAATCATTTCATTCCCGTACACCGTTGTTTGGTTTAACAGTTTTACAAAAAAAATGTGAGACCAAATAAATCAAATACGAATTCAAGCTAAACGGGGTGGTTTCAATTATTCATACCCAATAATGAGCCCTACCTCAATAAACTCTTTCACAAACTATATTTCTATTAATCTTTTATATAATAAAAGAATTACATCATTTCGGAGTTTTCTATCAGATTAAATCTTATGTGAAAATCAATTGGACCAATCAGAATGCTTGATTTTGCCACGTAGGCAAAATCGTGCAATCTGATTGGTTAATAAAAAGTCAAAATTGAATCAATTTGGTCAAAATTGAAAAAAAATCTTTTATATATTACGTAGTATATGAATTTGAGGATGATTACTAATTTTTTTTCTTTTGGTTTACCTGTTTTTTGACTCGACATTGTGAGCCAACTAAAGTTTTATTAATTATCTCCCCTTTTTTTAAGTTTTTGTTTTCACAAATTTGACACATATATTTTTATGTATTTTTTTTCTCATCAAATTTCTCCACCAATTTTTTTCAATTTTGACCGAATTGATTTAATTTTGACTTTTTATTGACCAATCAGATCGCACGATTTTGCCTACGTGGTAAAATCAAGCATTTTGATTGGTCCAATTTATTTTCACATAAGATTTAATCTGATAGAAAACTCCGAAATGATGTAATTCTTTTATTATATAAAAGATATATATTTTTTCTGTTTTATAAGTTATGTTATAGAGTATTATCGAAATATATGAAGATAATAGATTCATTAAATCTTTTATATATTACGTAATATATGAATTTGAGGATGATTACTAATTTTTTTTCTTTTGATTTACCTGTTTTTTGACTCAACATTGTGTAATAGGGGTGGGTCCGGGTGGGGCGTTAGGGGTATTTGTGCTTAGGCGTGTGGGGGGGGGGGTGTTTGGGGTGGGTATGGGGGGGTCAGGGGGGGGGGTGGGGTGGGGGGTGGGGGGGGGTGGGGTGGTGGTTGTGGGGTTTTGTATAACGGGGGGGTATTATTGTGTTTAAGGGATATCGGGGGGTTTCATGGAGTTGGTAGTTGGATTGGTGGAAAAGTACGTTAGGGGGTGGTTTGGTTGTTGGCGCCCCCCCGGTTGTTTTTTTAAGGGTTGTGTGGGTTGGTTTTTGCACAAAGGTGACACATAGTATTTTTTTGGAATTTTTTGTCTCTCTTCAATGTGGCTCCACAAAATTAATTTTTTTTATTTTTTTCATTTTTTTGATCCCGAGAAATTAATTGTTTAATTTGAATTGATTACAAATTTTGACTTTTTTTATTGACAATCAGATCGCACGATTTTGCCTTCGTGGTTATTAAGTAAAATCAAAGCATATTTTGATTGGTTTTTCATCCATCCCAATTTTTTCACTTAGATTGTAAGCTGTAGAAACTCCCTCGAAATGTTTGTGTTTATGTGTGACGAGTTTGTTGCCACGGGCTACGAATCGGCGGACGGGCTGGGGGGTCTGGGTGGTGTTGGGGGGGTTGTGAGGTGTGGGGGGAGGGGGGGGGGTGGGTGTTGGGGGTGGGTTTGGGGGGTGATGGGAGGGGTTGGGGGGTGGGGGTTGTGGGGTCGGGGGTAGGGGGTAGGGGGGGGTGTGGGTGGGGGGGGGGGGGGGGGGGGAGTGAGGGGGTGTGGGGGGGGGGGGTGTGTCGGCGGGGGGGGGGGGGTTAGGGGGCTCGGTCACGTGAGTATAGGGTGGGTTATATATGTTTAACACTATCGTCAGTTAAGTGGGTGGTTTAGGACCCCGACTTTGCTATTGCAAATGATTTTTTGTTTTTTATTTTAATTTGACACATATATTTTTATGTGTTTTTTTTTTTTTTTGTTTTTTCTTCTTAAAATTTCTTCCACCAATATAATGTCAATTTTAGATAGTTTTTTTTTATTTATTTTTAAACTTCTTTTGTATTTTAATACATATATTCAAAAAATTAAAAATTAATATAAAAATATTTTAGATACAAATCTTTACCTACTTAATAAGGATAAAAGATTTTTTTTTTGAAATGCAAAATTCCCCACTTTTCGTTTTCCTTTACTAAGTAAAAGATGTTATAGAGTATTATCGAAATATATGAAGATAGTAGATTCATTAAATCTTTTATATGTTACGTAGTATTTGGAAAGTTGAGGGGATGAATTACTAATTGTTTTTTCTTTGGATTTACCGGTTTTGTGGACTTCAACAGTATTGGTGTTATTGTGTAATAGAAATTTAGATTCATTTAAAATCTTTTATAGAGTACGTAGTTTATGAATGTTATTGTTTGGGGGATGATTACTAATTTTTTGTTTCTTTGGATTTTACCTGTTTTTTGACTCGTTCTGATTGTTTGGTCATTAAAAAGTCAAAATTGCAAAAAAAAAAAATTTGTGGAGGAAGAAAAAAAAAAAAAAAAAAAATATAAAAAAAAAAAAAACATATTATAAAAATATTTGGTGTCAAATTTGTTAAGTAAAAAAAAAAAAAAAAAAATAAAAATAAAAAAAAATAAAACCTTAAAACGTTGGAAAAAAGGGGAGAAGATGGGGAGATAAGATGGGAGATAAGTAATAAAACTTTGTAGTTTAATTTTAAAATAAATTATATGAGTTAAAAGTGTTGTAAGTTATAAATTGACAAGTTTTATTATATCAAAAAAAAACCTTTAAAAAATAAACTAATAGCCCTTTTAAACTTTAAACCTCTAGATTTATATTTTAAAATACAACAAACGTGGTAAACTATTTCTTACTTTTCAAAACAAAGATGTAACATTACTAATCAACATCTCAAATGCTACCGAAAGAGTTTTTGTAATATTAAAAGAATTTTCATCATGTGAGATGTTTTCTATCAGAGTAAATGTATGTGAAATAAACTGGACCTAAATCAGAATGTGTGATTTCGTCACGTAGGCAAAATCGTGCGATTTCAGGATGGGGGCGATTGTGATAAAAAGGCATATTCGAATAAATTGGGTGTATTATTTAAAATTTAATGGGGGGGGAGGTTTAAGTAGTGGGTGGTTTGTAATAGGGGAGGGTGTTTTATGTATTTTTTTTATCTGTTTTCTTTTGTGGGGGGCTTTGGGGGTTTTCTTTTCGGTTTATTTGGGGTGTGTGGTGTGGGGTTGGGGTGGGGGGTGGTTTTCGGGTGGGGAGGGGTGGGTTTGGGGGTTGGGGATGTGTTTGGTGTGGGTGGGGGGGGTGTTGGTTTATTTGGGGGGGGGGTTTGGGGTGTTTGGGTATTGAGGGGGGGTGGTGGTAGGGGGGAGTTTTTTTTATTTGATTTACTATTAAGGAGCCCAGGGGGGGGGGGGGGTGGAGGTGGGGGTGGGGGGGGGGGGGGTGGATGGGGTGTGGTTGTGTGGTGATTGTTTTGTTTTTTTTTATTTTTTTTGTATTTAGTTTTTTTTTTTATTTTTTGTTGTCTTTTTTTCTTTTTTTTTTTTTTTTTTTCGTTTTTTTTTTTTTTTTTGTTTAAATATATATAATTTTTATTTTTTCTGTTTTATAAGTTATGTTATAGAGTATTATCGAAATATATGAAGATAATAGATTCATTAAATCTTTTATATATTACGTAGTATATGAATTTGAGGATGATTACTAATTTTTTTTTCTTTTGATTTACCTGTTTTTTGACTCGATCTGATTGGTCAATAAAAAGTCAAAATTGAATCAATTTGGTCAAAATTGAAAAAAATTGATGGAGAAAAAAAACACATAAAAATATATGTGTCAAATTTGTAAAAACAAAAACTTGAAAAAATGGGAGATAATTAATAAAACTTTAGTAGTTTAATTTTAAATAAATTATATGGAGTTAAAAGTGTAAATTTATAAATTTACAAGTTTTATTATAAGTTTAAAAAATAAACAAATAGCCCCTTAAACTTTAAACCTCTAGACTTTATATTTTAAAATACAACAAACGTAAATAATTTCTTACTTCCAAACAAATATTTAACATTATCTAATCACATCTCAAATCTACTCGAAGAGTTTTTGGTAGATTTTTCATTGTCGGCCTGAAATCATGTTTTACAACCGAAGCACATCGAAGGTTAACTTGACCGACTCCGGGCTACCTAAAAGGGTTGTTTCGCTGGGATTAGTTGGCTCACAATGTCGAGTCGAAAAACAAGTAAATCAAAAGAAAAAAAATTAGTAATCATCCTTAAGTTCATATACTACGTAACATATAAAAGATTTAATGAATCAATTATCTTCATACATTTCGATAATACTCTATAACATAACTTATAAAACAGATAATATATATATATATGTAGTTTAAAAAAACATAATGTCTAAGCTCCGTGCGTGCACGGACATTAAAACTAGTTAATTTAATAATTAAAAATACCAACAATCTTATATTCTATTCATTATTTTGATTAAAATATTATTATAATATTTTATTTCGTTATCTTTCATTCGGAGACCAAACTCGAATCCGATTTTAAATCTTTTAAAAAAAAAAAAAAAATTAGCGGCGCAGCTTGTTACGTGCGTGCCTTCTACCACTGAAGAGAACTAAAGAGCAAGGCCGTTTAAGGGTTTTATAAAAGAACACAAAAACCCTAACATTAACAATTCTTATTCTTCTTCTTTCTCAGCCGTTAGTAACCAAACAAAGAAACTTTCAAAAATGGTGGAAGTAAAAGTGACGTCATCAGAAAGCGACCTAACCCGCATGGAACGCATCGGGGCCCACTCCCACATCCGGGGCCTCGGCCTGGACTCCACCTTAGAGCCACGCGCCGTCTCCGAAGGCATGGTCGGTCAAACCACCGCCCGCAAAGCCGCCGGTGTCATCGTCCAGATGGTCAAAGACGCCAAAATCGCGGGCAGGGCTGTTTTGCTCGCCGGGCAGCCGGGCACCGGCAAGACCGCTATCGCAATGGGTATGGCGAAGTCCATCGGGCTCGAGACGCCTTTCGCGATGCTTGCGGGTAGCGAGCTTTTTTCTCTTGAAATGTCGAAAACTGAAGCTTTAATGCAGGCTTTCAGGAAGGCGATTGGAGTTAGGATTAAGGAGGAGACCGAGGTTATCGAAGGGGAAGTTGTCGAGATTCAAATTGATCGCCCTGCGGTTTCTGGGGCTGCGTCGAAGACCGGGAAGCTGAGTTTGAAGACTACTGAGATGGAGACTGTTTACGACCTTGGTGCGAAGATGATTGAGGCGTTAGGGAAGGATAAGGTGCAGAGCGGGGATGTGATTGCGATTGATAAGGCGTCTGGGAAGATTACGAAGCTTGGGAGGTCGTTTGCTAGGTCTAGGGATTATGATGCGATGGGGCCGCAGACTAAGTTTGTGCAGTGTCCTGATGGGGAGCTGCAGAAACGTAAAGAGGTTGTGCATTGTGTTACTCTCCATGAAATCGATGTTATCAATAGCAGGTACTAATTTGCTTCCCGAGTTTGTTGCTTTATGTTCTCGTTAGTTCAGTTAAACAACTAGTGTAGCTTGTTGCGAAAAGCTATCTGCTTTATTCGTCGCTGCCCGATAAGAAATGGGAACTTTGAGCCGTTTTAACTAATAGTGACCGAAAAGTTAATATTGAGCCGTTAAGCCTTATTCCTTTGTTTCTTGTACTATATTGTAGGTCCATACGTCTCAGGATAACTAATTTGCTTGCTTTACTATCTGTTTTAAAGCTTAAGACTTGTATGCTAAGTGTTACTAATAGTGACCGAAAAGTCAATATTGAGGGTTGTACTACATTGTGTTACTCTTCATGAAATCGATGTTATCAATAGCAGGTACCCTTTTAACTTGATGGTTAGCGTTATTTACCTAATAAAGCTTAAGACTTGTATGTTCTCGTTAGTTCAGTTAATCAACTAGTGTAGCTTGTTGCAAAAAGCTAATGTCTTTAACAATCACTAGCATATGAAATGAGAACTTTGAGCCGTTTAAGTATTACTTAACTAATAGTGACCAAAAAGTCGATACGTCCGAGGATAACTTTTGGTCAATGTCTCTTACTTAAACTAGTTTTGATCAGCTTCTTTGTCTCTTACTCTTCATGAAATCGATGTTATCAATAGCAGGTATATATCTTTGAAAAACTAATTTGCTTGCCCTTTAACCGCAACTTATATGTTCTCGTTAGTTCAGTTAATCAACTAGTGTAGCATATGAAATGTGAACTTTGAGCTGTTTTAAGTAATAGTGATTAAAAAGTCAATATTGAGGGTTGTTCTACCAATTTTGAGCCGTTAAACCTTATTCCTTTGTTTCTTGTACTATATGGTAGGTCCATACTCTTCATGAAATCGATGTTATCAAGAGCAGGTGTCTTTTCAAACTAATTTGCTTGCTTTACTGTTTTTTTATAACCGCAACTTGATGCTTTGTGTTATTAAACTGATAAAGCTTAAGACTTGTATGTTCTTTTTAGTTCGGTTAATCAACTAGTATAGCTTGTTGCAAAAAGCTAACTGCTTTTACAATCACTGCCTGATAAGAAACTCAGTTTTGATGCTCATTATAAGTAATAATGACCGAAAAGTCGATATTGAGGGCTGTTCACCAATTTTGAGCCGTTTTATCTAATTTACGAGTTTCATGGGGAAGAGGGTAAGGTGTTTCTGTTGCTGGTACATCTATGGTTCCAGCTGTCGGTTTCACCTTACTTTATATAAAGTTCCCCGTATAGCATATAACAGAAGTATAATGCTTGTACACCCAATTGTATGGTATCCAAGTTTTGCTCTTCTGTAACATGTGTTTTTAATATCATTGTTTGTTTTTCCTAATAAAAACCTTGGTGGTGGAGAAAACCTGAGATACATATGTGATATTTCCTTTACTTATTTTTATATCTTTCTCGGTCAACACTATGAATTACTTAATGATTATGATTTTATATATTTCACGAGTGACTTTCAAAATGCCCATCAAAACAACCCTTCTTGCCTTGTTGAAATCTTATTTCGTTTTTTAGGTAGATGGGGAAGAGGGTAAGGTGTTTTTGTTGCTCGAGCATCAAATGTTCTAGTTGTTAGATTCACCTTACTTTTGAAGAAATTCTCCATAGAATATATAACAGAAGCATAATGCTTGTACACGAAATTGTATGTTTTGCAAGTTTCGCTCTTCTGTAACATGTGTGTACTTTCAAAAAGAAAAAAGTCCAACTTTGTAAAAGCTCTGTGCGCTGTAAATGGGGCTTCCATTTATTTACAAAAAATAAAATCTTTTTTTAGGAAGTCTGATTTTCATAATCTAACACTTATCCGAGTTCTGCATTATCGCTTTTAGACTCTGCCTGTATTTACTCTTAGTGCATACAGAGGCGTTCATTATGTTTAGGCTCATGAGTAGTGTATAAAGGTTAGAACTGTGCGACTATTTTCCTATTCTTTTTCGTTGGAGCTGATTTTGAAAATTCTGTTTCTGAATGTTCCAATGTGTCATTGTATATACAACTTTTTCTTCATTTATTTGGTATGGACCCGATGCCTTCACCAAATGTGATTCAAAATTTATGATTTACAGCGACTTGATATCTAAACAACTCTTTATGCTAGGAACAAAAGTGCCATTTTCTCTCTGTCATAATTAACGCTTCTGTTTCTTGATTGCCTATTACAGTTATGATGTTTCTATTCTTGAATTTGTTATGTAGAGGCTGACGGGTTTTGTGTTACTCGATTTTTCTTGAAACTTGAATATTTACAGTTATGATGTTTCTATTCTTGAATTTGTTATGTAGAGGCTGACGGGTTTTGTGTTACTCGATTTTTCTTAGAACTTGAATATTGTTTTGAGTAATGTTTGTTATAAATGCAGAACACAGGGTTTTCTTGCTCTTTTCACTGGCGACACCGGGGAAATACGAGCGGAGGTGAGAGAACAGATCGATACAAAGGTTGCAGAGTGGCGAGAGGAAGGAAAGGCAGAGATCATTCCGGGTGTTTTGTTCATAGATGAAGTCCACATGCTTGATATCGAGTGTTTTTCATTCCTAAACCGTGCCTTGGAAAACGACATGGCACCAATACTAGTTGTTGCCACCAACCGAGGAATCACAACTATCCGAGGCACAAACTACAAATCCCCTCATGGGATTCCAATCGACTTCCTGGACCGCCTTCTCATCATCTCCACACAACCATACACAGAAGACGACATTCGCAAGATTCTTGATATCAGGTGTCAAGAGGAAGATGTGGACATATCTGATGATGCAAAGGTTTTGCTGACAAAAATTGGGGTTGAGACATCTCTGAGATACGCCATAAACTTGATCACATCAGCTGCGTTGGCTTGCCAGAAGAGGAAAGGGAAGGTTGTGGAAATGGAAGACGTGAGTCGAGTTTATGAGCTGTTTTGGGATGTGAAGAGATCTACTCAGTACTTGATGGAGTATCAGAGCCAGTACATGTTCAGCGATGCGGGAGAGGAAGATGACTCTAACATGATGGCTTGACAACGTGCTTGTAATTGTAATTGTGATTCTTTTCTAGTCTGGTTGTTTTGTGAGCCTATCTATGGTCTGAACTTACAATGTAGAACAGCTTATCATGTCTGATGGCCACATGAACAATGTGCTACTTTTTCCCTCTAGTTAGTATATAGCGATTGTTGGTCGTTGTCTAATGGTTTGAGTTTTGTGGGATATGATTCATCGATTCTGAACAAAAACAGCAACTTAGAATACCATGTTTACAGCAACATGACATGCATTGCTGCTGTATGAAGCAACATTAATGTCATGCCGTAATTGTGTTAGAGATAACAAAAGAACTTAATACCGTGTTCACCAGAGTCAGCAACTTACTTGTCTTAAGCAATGTCGTTAAATTACAATGTCTTATGACCATGCCAATTACGCCGTCCTTGTGTTCAGACCTTCACCTAACAGGTTACGTATCCTGTATCAGATGATCCTTTTTCCATACAAGAATTTGGGTTTGATTGTTAGTGCATATGTCGTCATGATTGGTTGTTGAGCGATATTAACGCGAATGCCGTGCAATGGGTAAGAAGCATTTAGCATGATTGTTGAGCAGTAAGATGATATAGTCCTGGCCTGAATGTGGCAGCTCAATAAAAAGTAGGAATATTGAGAAAGGTTCCATTTTGGTTAAAAACTAAATAAGGCAAATGGACAATAATGGGTGTTTGTTTCGGCTGATGAAACATAAGCACATTTAGGCTTATATTTCATAAGCCACAATTTTATGACATATTTTGAGACTCATGAGTTTATATAAGTTTATTATATATAATAATAAATTTATATAAGCCCTCAAATCTCAAAATAAACCAGAAAATTGGGGCTTATGAGATATAAGCCCAAATCAAATTTGATTTCGGCTTATATTTCATAAGCCTTAATTTTCTGGCTTATTTTGAGGGTATGTTTGGCGAGAGGCTTATGTGGGCTTATCGGGGCTTGGGATTTTAAAATAAGTCGGTTTATAAAATAAGTCTCGTTTGTCACGCGGGTTTATGAAAGGACTTATAAGTCATAAGTCTCTATAAGGCTAAAAACTTTAGACCGGAGCTTTTAAACGGTAAATTACTTATTTATCACAAAAATATCTAGCATATATCAAAAACTTATTTAATTATGTTTTTTAGTAATTTGCAATAATAAGCCTCAGCCCCAACCCATTTGCCAAACAAGTTTATAAAAGTAAAAATTTTAATTTCGGCTTATAATATAAGCCCTAGCTCTATCTTCAACCCCGACCCATTTCGCCAATCATACCCGTAGTCCTGAACCATACACTTATGGGCTTATATAAGTTTATCATATCATCGTAAACTTATAAAAGCGCACGAGTCTCAAAATAAGCCAGAAAATTAGGGCTTATGAAAATATAAGCCCATATAAGCCGAAACAAACGCCCTCGCTTTTGGGGAAAAAAAAAAAAAAAAAAACCCCAAAATAAGAAAAAAGAAAAAAAAGAAGATTAGGGCGAAAGAAGTAAAAAGTGGCAACAAGACTTTGCACAAACAAAAACCCACAAACATTAACAAACAGCAGCAGTCATTCATTCATTAATTCAGTTGAGTTTTTAGTTTCTTTCTTTCAGACACTTTTGTTCTTGTTGTTCAGGTCCATTGTTTTTTTAGTTTTTATTTATAAAAGATTGTTTCTTTGTTTCTTAATTCAGTCAACAACTACAAACATCCTTACTTTCTTTAATCCAATTATAATATCCTTTGTTTTTTTTACTTGTTATGAATTAATTTGCTGATTGATTGATTGATTACACAAAATAAGTTATCATCTTTCTTTCTTTTTTGGATTTCATTTTAGGGTTAATTGTCTAAAAATGTATTATACTTGCTACTTTTTGTCATTGTATGTAGACAACTATTTTTTTTGCCATTGTGTCGCTCAACTTTTGAATTCGTGCTATTGTGTGTATTCTGCGACTATTTCTGCATGTAAAATGACCATTTTACCCTTCAAAATTTGAAAAACATGAGGGTAAGATGGTCACAAAATTCACACAATAGCACGAATTTAGAAGTTGAACGACACAATGGCAAAAAAAATAGTTGTCTACATACAATGACAAAAAGTGACAAGTATAGTACATTTTTAAGCAATTAACCCTTCATTTTATATATAATTATTTTGATTGATTAATTGATTGTTGATTGTTCAGGGGTGGATTGAAATATGGCAACACAAGAGCCATCTAAGGTTATTCATGTTCGTAATGTTGGTCATGAGATTTCTGAGGTACCTTTCATTATCACTATAAATTTATTTACGCCCCACAAGTTACGAGATGTTTGGTTATCTTTACCTCTAGCTAACCCACTTGACTGTGCTTGCGCTACTTAGGGTATGTTTGGTACCAAGCATTTAAGAGCGTTTTTAAGCAACTAGCAGTTAGCATTTTCTACAAAATGCTTGTTTGGTTTTCCTAAACGCTCCAAATCAAAACGCTACTCCTAGTAGCATTTACGGGCAACTAGCTTTTCCATTCTACACTTTCTATACTTTAGACCAAACATTTTCGTCTTTAAACTCTCTATTCTGCACTTTCTACTAATCTTAATATTCTTATAGTTACTTTTTGCCTTTGAACTCTTATTCAACCTTAATGCGTTTTGCTGTTTAAACCAAACATATAAACTTGAAAGCCTCTCACCTGAGAGTTTTTCATGTCTTTTCCCATTTAACCAAGTCATTAGTTACGAGATGTTTGGTTATCTTTACCTCTAGCTAACGCACTTGACTATTTTGTAGCCACTTAATCGCTCTTTAATAACTACCTAACCAGTTATTCGATACACGATAACAAAACACAATCAGGGAGTCAAGTGGATAGGATCTAGATACGCCATTAGTACATGGATTTTCTCTTGCAGCTCGAATCTTGTAACAAATGTTTTTGGAACAATAATTATTATAATTAATAACCACCAACCCAATGAATCTTGTAACATTGACCAGCTGAACACTAACGTAATTTCCATTTATGACGTGAACTATTTTGAAGTAATGCGGAAAATACTTGACTACTATATCAGAATAATAAATTTGTCATTTTTTTATCAGCCTGATCTGCTTCAGCTCTTCCAGCCTTTTGGAGCCGTCAACAAACTAGTCATGCTTCGCGCCAAAAATCAGGTATGTGGCTTGTCGTACAATACCAATGTGGTGGCATTCATGTTTCTCTATTGAGGATGATTCTTGTAAACATATGAATGCAGGCTCTCCTACAAATGCAAGATGTTCCTTCGGCTGTCAGTGCGATGCAGTTTTACGCTACTCATCAGCCTAGCATAAGGTTTTTTGACAACTACTCAAGCACAAGTAGTAGAAGAAGAAACAAATCATTGATTCCATATAACTTTCTTTTTTTGCTTTTAGTTTCTTTAACATATACAATGCTACTGGAATTGTTTCTTTACTAACAATATTACATCCAGGGGAAGAAATGTTTATGTTCAGTTCTCATCTCATCAAGAGCTAACTACTATGGAGCAAACTACTCAAGGACGAGGAGACGAGGTTGGTAGTTTTTGTCTTGCAAACACTCTCTTTTTTGATTGTTTGACTAAGAGTGGTTATTATATTCACCACGCCACTTCTCTTATCTGTCATAAAACTTATACAAGTTGTAGATGGTGGCGGAACTTGAGTATATTTATTGGGAAGGCCAAAAAATATTGTAACAGTAAAATGTAACTCTTTATAATACGTAAAACATACTTACCGAATAACCTTTATGGTTTTTAGATTGACTGTTCGAGTAAAGAATCTGTTATTAAAGTAAGAATTCTGTTGCAAACTAAAAAGGCGAACAGCATTCTAATGTGTAATATGTCCATTAGCTGATCTTAAGTATATGGTAGTAGAAGGTATTTCTTGTTACATATTTGTAATGCTTTTTCTGTGCTTTGTTATGTTTCTTATACTCGTTCTTGCTCTATTTGTGTGCAGGAGGTTGACATTTTTAATATTCTATCTCGCTTTCTTTCTTCTTATCTCTATCTATTCTTCTCTATTCATTCTATTCTCTTCTCTCTCTTCTGTATCTGTCATTGCTATGCTGTGCTGGGATGCTGTTGGACGTACTTACTATGGATAGCCTAATCGTATTCTGTTGGTTACGATTCATCACATGCTATACCCTATTACTGTGGAAGTTCTGCATCAAGTCTTCTCTCCTCATGGATATGTCGAGAAAGTCGTCACCTTTCAGAAGTCAGCTGGTCAGCTTCTTGATATCTTGTTTTCTTCCCCCTTTTTCATATTCTAATATCTGTAAACGTATGTCAGACGCTGATGCGTGCATTCTAATTTGGTAGCGTATTCTATTCTACTTTAGGTGTTGAATGCATAAATAAACATAGAGCATTGCAGGTATTATATTTGTTGGATGCTTACATGATTTTTCATGTGAAATATGTAGGTTTTCAAGCACTTATTCAGTTTCAATCACGCCAGAATGCCATAGCTGCAAGAAATTCGCTACAGGTATTTGTTTGTTTGTTTTGTGAATCTTTTCATTTGTTAAGGTGGTTAAAGACTCACAGTTTTGTTTCAGGGGCGTAATATATATGATGGTTGCTGTCAACTAGATATTCAGTTCTCAAAGTAGGTCTCAAACTTCCAGCAAACTTTTTATTGTCGCCTTTTTACGTAATATCATTCATAATTTGTTGGTTTTCTTAACAGTCTTGAAGAGCTGCAAGTGAACTACAATAATGAGCGGTCCAGGTGTGTTGGTCAAATCTTTAATATTTTTTTACTAACTATTCTGTGAATCTCTCGAAGCTTCAATTTTTGTTGTTGCCGCTTTTACATTTTCGTTGGTGTTCTCTTATTATTAGGGATTTTACGAACCCATCACTACCTTCAGAGCAGAAGGGCAGACCCTCCCAAGTATGTTCTCATCCCTTTTCTTTGTATCCGTTGTCGTATAGATTCTGTTTTATATCTGAAGTCTTTATGTCCTTTGTATCGACAGGCTGGATATGGAGACGCAGGAGGTATGTATATCAAACGAGTTTACACTTGGCATCTTATTAATATTTAAACTACTCCGAGCCTGGTTTCTGATGAATATTTATATTTTTTGCAGTTGGATATCCACAGGTGGGTACTCTTTGGCCATGCTATCTGTCTCGTGTTGCAAGGGAGTTATTTACTTATTTTTAACTACTTATTCTTTTTTATAATGGGTTTTGTTCTTGAAAAAAGATGAATAACGCTGCTGCAATTGCTGCTGCTTTTGGAGGAGGGTTGCCTCCTGGTATTAGTGGGACGAATGATCGATGCACTCTTCTTGCATCTAGTCTGAATCCCGATGTAAGTTCTCTCTTTCATATAGGCATTACTATTCTCGTTCTTTGTTTCTGATGGTGATATTTATGTTAATGCCATCAGATGATAGACGAGGACAAGCTGTTTAACTTGTTTTCTCTATATGGGAACATTGTGAGGATCAAGCTTCTTCGCAACAAACCAGATCATGCACTTATTCAGATGGGTGATGGGTTTCAGGCCGAATTAGCTGTGCACTTTTTGAAGGTGCGTTTCAGTACTTGCGTTAGAATAACTCATCTTTAGTTCTTTCTAAAACAAAACTATATGTTGGTTTCGTACTTTCGTTTGTAGGGATCTACGCTATTTGGGAAGCGGTTGGAGGTTAATTACTCAAAGCATCCTAATATTACAATGGGTGCCGAGACACACGAGTATCTAAACTCCAATCTGAACCGTTTTAACCGCAATGCTGCTAAAAACTACCGCTACTGCTGCTCACCAACGAAGATGATCCACCTGTCCACACTACCACAGGACGTGACAGAAGAGGATATTGTATCCCATCTTGAAGAACACGGGAACATTGTCAACTCAAAGGTGTTTGAAATGAATGGTAAGAAGCAAGCTCTTGTCTTGTTTGAAAATGAGGAGGAGGCGACTGAAGCTCTTGTGTGCAAACATGCAACCACACTCGGTGATTCCATGATTCGTATCTCCTTTTCTCAGTTGCAGACAATTTGAGCGTCTGCAACTTGAGCGTCACCTTCATGGATTCGATTTGGTCGAAAAATTTGGAGTTTGTGATATTATCATAGAACCTTCTTCTGTTTTAGTGTGTATTCTTACTCACTCCCTTGCATTTTTAGATGGTAGTAGCGCTACTTTTTGTTTGTACTAATTGTTATTTTTCGATGTATTATTTATTCGAGTTTTTCTATGACATGTTAATTTGCAGAATAGAATTTTAAGTAGTAGTAGCTTCTTGTTGCGACGGTGTTTTTTCTAGCTCCCCTCTAATAGGTTTGAAATTTCATTTTGGTTATTGAACCCGTGACTCGACGCCTATCCTGATCTTTTTCTAAGCGAGCAAGTATGCAGATTCATGGCTGTGGTGTTGCATCAGACTTGTCGACTTCATCACTCGACGAAAGGTAGTGTTTTTGTTGGCCGTTCCAGGCTCTGATAAGAAGAAAAGTATTTAACCACTTAGGCAGTGGTGTTCATCGGTTAGGTTATCGGGTTGTTCGGTTTATTTGGCTCGGTTAGTTCGATTAATTTTGTTTTCGTCAATTTGAAACCCGAACCGAATTCAAACTGGATTTAATCGAACCAAAACTGAATTTGAATTCGGTTTGGTTGTCGGGTTGACCCAAGTAACATGAATAATTTACATTTTTTTGAAAATTTAATTATATAGATTAAAAAAAAATTCTAGCTTACAAAGTGTTTTAATTGTACTAAGAAATTTTTTTATTGCTATTTATATATATATAGATATAAAAAATATATATATTGAATTTGTTTTTCGGTTCGATTCAGTTTACATTTTGCCAAAACCATATCTAAAACGGAAATCAAATATCTAATTAGGTTCGGTTCGGTTTTGGCCAATTCGGCTCGGTTACAATTTCGATTCGTTTTTTTCGGTTCTGTTTCGGTTTTCGGTTCTTGTGAGTATTACCCCACACTTATGGGTGGCCTAGTGATAAGAATTTGTACTACCTCCGTCCTAAAATAAGTATCTAGTTTGACTTTTCACAGTATCCAACTTTAACATCAACTATTTTTCTGTGTGTTATATATAATACTTGATGTAAAATATATGAATGAATTGAGTTTTAAGTGTATTTTCACTGACATAATTTTTTTCAAGTATCTTTTATATAATAAACAATATATATAAGGTCAAAGTTGAACCAGTTTGACTCTGAAAAATCAAACTCTACACTTATTTTAGCCGAAAGGAGTACTTAATATTCAAAGGTCTCAAGTTCAATTTTTGTTAATCAAAACAATTTTTTTTGTAAAAATAAAATTTTACCCGATTTAAGTCTGCGTGATGATGGACTCAAATCTTGTTATTTAGTTGATGAAAAGATCAGATACCGTGGGTTGACAAAAGAAAGAAAAGTATATACGCTTTTATGATGAGATACCGTGGTTAACAAAAAGGAAAAGTATGTACAGTTTTGTGTCAAACAAATACGTCTACGGTCTATCTGGTCTCTACAAGAGGAAAATTAAAGAGGAAGCATTCAAGATCCAACCAATGACAAGTATAGTGACTTTTCTGTTTATGCCAAACAATACTAGTCATTTGAAAGATAGTGGATAATTATTTGAAAGTAAAGAAAATAAAATGGTAGAGTAAGAAGATATAAATAAACTAAAATTTGTCTTTCAAATGAGTAAGTTGAGATAGGGGTGAACAAATGGATCGAGAACCGGACTGAAATCGAGAAGCGAACCACAATTTTGGAAACAACGGGTCCGGTTCTCGGTTCTTCAATATTGCAAGTTTCGGTTTTCGGTTTGGTCCGGAACCGCGGGTATCGGTTCCAGAACCGAGGAACCGCTCGAATCTCAAATATACTAGATTTTATAGGATGTTTGGCCAACAAAGTAAGTTTAGTTTATGATTATGTAAAGTAATTGCTTTAATAATGCAGGGTTACAACAATTGTGCAAGGTCAACAAGACAACAAGATACTTGTGTTGTTATAGTTTGATGTGTATTTTAGACATTAGAACTATTACAACCGAACAAATTACATGACTTTTAATCACCTCTTAAATATTTTGAAAAATAACATATACTATTATATTTGGTATGTTGCGTATGGAATTGGTCATTCTTTCAAAATTTGTGTGTTTATTTTTGCAGCTATTAATCATGATTTGTTTGTAACGACTAAAAGTGCATGCTGGCTATGTAGTTTTCTGAGATTTGAACGGATAGATTGAATTAGAACCGAGAAACTCCGACACAACATACCAAGGAAGTCCAACTACATACAAAATTGCCAGATATGAAATCTAAATGGCAACATTTTGGGAAAAGAAACTTGCATCAGGAAACAACAACAACAATGACACACTATAGAGACCTAATTTCCTATGGTAAAGCTTTCTCATTTAAATGGATTAAGTGAATCTAACATTTCGTCATTTCTTCATCTATGTGTCTAAACATGATTTTTGATGATTGAATTTGAACGAGCTATCATCAAAAGGTTGTTAATTTCTTGATCGTCTTGAGAGAGGAGGTATGCTTTTGAGCCTATACCTCTTTAGCTACAAGATTGTTATTTTTCGTATTTTAATTCCATTATGATAAGCCATTATGGTTCATAGCGGAAAAAGTCAATTGGAAGTCGAAGCATGGGATGAGGGCTTTGGTCTAACTAGAACTCATATGAAACAAAGTAAGTTGCTTTCCTCTTTAATATTCTTTTGAAAAGTGCTTTAGCTATCTTACTTATTATATATGCTTTCAGTGCATAAACAATGCAGGTAACTTTGATGACCTAAAGTTGTTAACTTTACCCTAAGTACTGATATTGAAGCATATATTTGCTCTATTTTCAGGTGACCAATTATTATATGACCAAGTTGCTTCATACTTGGACATTATGTAACAGGTACCAAACTTTAAATTATAGCTTAATTTGACCCATGATAATTGCCTACAAAGTTACTAACTTTGTTGCAATATGTTGTTTTGGGTAACCACCTTTTTTTAAGTGTTATTATTTGTACAAGTTGAGCAGGTGGTATGCAATGCATCAGCTACCATGTCAGGTCCGATAGTTCACTGATTGATTTAATGGTATTAATAAACACATGGGTTGATTTGTGCTTTTCTTTTTTATGCTGTAAAAAGAAAACCTTTTTCGCCAACATGTTTTCTTACAAACTTACAGTTACATTATGTAGCTTTAGTCTTATGGATTATATTACTTTTACATCTAATGTTAAATTAGAAAGACATTTATTCAATTGATACATAGAAGTGCAGACACGTTGCAAGGGTCAGTTTATGGTGTTCAAATGAGTAAATTAAGCTAATACGTGTTTGAAGTATAATATTATGGTAACTCATATGATGTTACATTCATGTTAGGTTCTCCACCATGGTTCTCCAAACACCCCTATAAGTTCTCTAAAGATATGGTTGTCTGGTAAAAATGAACTTCATTTATATGCTGAATTTAAGAATCATAACCAAGAATTTCCTTATTAACTTTTCCACACAGAAATTTGACATGAATTCGTTTTCTCTTTGTAGACTTGGTCAATGTCTTTAGACTCTACCTTCCGATGCTTTTGAATGAACTGAATGCCGAAGATCCGTTGAACACAGTTGTTGCAGCCTATGAAGAAAAAGTTAAAGGTACTCGATGCTTGAAACTGAACTCACAAGTCTTATTGCTTTATTACTATAAAACTAAAACGAGGGTTGAACATATTTATTTGCTTTATCACTATAAAACTGATTTCACATCCAACTTCAAAATAATCTTCGATTCGTAACAATATTTCAAGTAAAAGAATAGTCTGTTTGACTTCAGAAGTCAAAGTAAATTATATTCTTCTAGGAGTAAAGGAGTGATCCATCTCAATCATTTTTGTGCTAGAGTTATTTATTGTTGATATTTTGATTAAGTTTTTATAACTTATTGTCACTAATCTTTCTTGCTTCTTGGATTGCAAAGACCTTTGTGCCTAATTCGCTAAGCCAGAAGATTTGGGTCTAATTCCAGAAGAGGAATCAAATGATGAAGAGCCGAGTGAAGATGAAAATGACTCAGGAGATGAGGCACCTGCTCGCTGCTGCACTGCAGGTTAATGAGATTTGGGTCTGTTGCTTGTGAGTTTTTGAGAGATCATCGTGAAGACTCTAGGAGTGTAAACCATAATTTCTTTACCTTGCAGAGGTGGGCAACTAAAGAAGCCTGACCATGCCGATCTAGAATAAATGTCAGATTTACGCTCACCTCTTGCAGTACATAAAGGTTAAGTACAATGGAAACTTCAAACAAATATTATTAAGCTTTTGTTTACCGATTACATGTTTTTAGATTCTGAATATCATACTTTATCTCAATTTTTCTTTTCCAGTTTCTTGATAGAAGTAAGCCACGACTCCTGGAGGAAATTTATTGTAGTTTCTTTAATCAGGCTTTTATCGATATGTAAAAAGCTCTCATTAACAAAAGGCCCTTCATAATGTATTAACTATGACGTCAAGTGTGAACTTGTGGATGATGGAAAAATCTCTCTTCATTCGAACAGGTACTTATTTTATCTACTCATAAACATGTGTAAAAGTACATAGAAATCCAAACATTCCCTTTATTTTTGTCTATAAAGCAAGAAAAGAAAAAAAGGTTGCCTGGGATTGTTTTTTTGAAACTACTTACAAATGTTCTTAAAATGTCTATCTTACGTTACTAAGGCTCTTAGGGTCTGTTTGAGATTGTTTTTTAAACTACTTATAAAATTTGGAATGCTTATTAAAACTTTAGCTTATAACTATTTAGAGAATGCTTAATCAAACTGCTCATAAAATGAAAGTGAATGTTTGTAATTGCTTATTCAAAGTGCTACATATAAAGGGGATGTTCATAACTGTTTATCGAAACTACTTCAAGAAGGAACTTAAGTACCATTTTTAACAAGTAATCGGGATTAACAATGTAGGTGTATGTTGCTGTCCCGGGGAACAATGCACTATGCTTATCGGTGTTCTTAACACACGTGTACGTTCGAGGATTAACATGGAATTTTCATACAAGTTGTGACAAAGAGGGAAACTACATAAATTCCACTATAAACGTCATTTATATAGAAGTTTTATTTCGTATTTGAATTCTTTTAGCATAGATTTATGTGTAACTAAACGCTTCATTATCGTTTTAATGTATATTACACTATATGTTTTCCTATTTTTTCATTCTTTTGCATTTTTTTATGATGCTAGCCCGCCCATTCGGGCGGGCTATGAAACTAGTAATATATATATATATATATTTATTAAAATTATTTATATTATATATATATATATATTATATATTATATATATGGAATTTGTTTTCTGTTCGATTCAGTTACATTTTGCAAAACAATATCTAAAACGGAAAATTCAAATATCTAATTAGGTCGGTCCGGTTTTGGCCATTTGCTCGGTTACATTTCGACCTCGTTTTTTTCGTTTGTTTCGTTTTCGGTTCAATGTTGAGTATTACCCACAGTTATGGGTGGCCTAGTGATAAGATTTGTACTACATCGTCTAAAATAAGGTATCCAGTTTGACTTTTCTCAGTATCCAACTTTAACATCAAATATTTTTTGTGGTGTTATATAATACTTGATGTTAAATATATGAATGAATTGAGTTTTAAGTGTATTTTCATGACTTAATTTTTTTCCAAAGTATTATTAATAAAAAAAATTTATATAAGGTCAAAGTTGAAAACACAGTTGATCTGATAAATAAACTTTAACTTATTTTAGCCGAAAAGGATGTAGTTAATATTCAAAGTCTCAAGTTCAATTTTGCTAAATCCAAACAATTTTTTTTGTAAAAATAAAATTTTACCCGATTTAAGTCTGCGTGATGATGGACTCAAATCTTGTTATTTAGTTGATGAAAAGATCAGATACGTGGTGACAAAGAAGAAAAGTATATACGTTTTTATGATGAGATACCGTGGTTAACAAAAAAGGAAAAGTATGTACAGTTTTGTGTCAAACAAATACGTCTACGGTCTATCATATACTACTAGTCATAGTGGACAAGTATAGTGGACTGTTCTGTTTATGTCTACAATACTACTAGTCATAATGGAAAATTATTTTGAAAGTTATAATAAAGAAAATAAATGGGGTAGAGTAAGAGGTGAAGTGGAAAAAGAAATAAAAATTATTTGTCTTTCAAATGAGTAAGTTGAGATAGGGGTGAACAAATGGATCGAGAACCGGACTGAAATCGAGAAGCGACCAAAATTTTGAAACAGCGGGTCCGGTTCTCGGTACTTTAATATTGCAAGTTTCGGTTCTCGGTTCTTTTTTTTTTTTTTTTCTTTTCTTTTTTTTTTTTTTTTTTTTTTTTTTGTTTTTTCCCCCCCTTTTTTTTTTTTCTTTTTTTTTTTTTTTTTTTTTTTTCTTTTTTTAGGTCCGGAAACCGCGGGTATCGGTTACAGAACCGAAGAACCGCTCGAATCTCAAATATACTAGATCTTATAAGATATTTGGCCAATAAAGTTAATTTAGTTTATTATTTCGGTTTTTGTTGTATTATTATGTAAAGAAATTGCTTTAATAATGCAGGGTTACAACAATTGTGCAAGGTCAACAAGACAACAAGATACTTGTGTTATTATAGTTTGATGTGTATTTTAGACATTAGAACTATTGAAAAAGCTTTGGTGGGACTTTTTGGTTTTCATTGAAGAATATGAATTACTACCTAGTAGGCTATTAACAAGTTCAGTTCAAAAAGAATCGATTATTTGTTTAATTTTATTGTTATATGAATAATAGTATTACTTAATCAAAACTCATAAAAGGAGTTCATACTAAGACTAAGACATTAGTATTTATTTTGGTTCCTTGGTGAATCTGAGTGGGTAAAAAAGAGTTCATTTAATGGATGTATAAAATTTTTGGTTAAATCTGGTGAACCGAAATAACCTTAACCGAACCCCGAGATACCGAAGCGGAACGAAAACACGCACTTCGGTCCGGATCGCGGTCTTAAAATATGCTTTTTTGGTTCTCGGTATCTTTTTGTTCGTGGGTTTTTTGGTCTTTGCGGTTTCAGAACCGCACTCACCCATATATACAACTAGTGGCATTTTGGGTGTATTTGGTGCGGAACATTTATGAGCATCGTGGTGAACGATGAGGTTGTGATTTGCAATGCTCGTTTGACAAGCAACAAGTAGATTTG
This sequence comes from Tanacetum coccineum, assembly GCA_026074375.1. NCBI lineage: Eukaryota > Viridiplantae > Streptophyta > Magnoliopsida > Asterales > Asteraceae > Tanacetum > Tanacetum coccineum. Next base: position 69,962 of record BQNB010004781.1, on the reverse strand, counting down.
TTTATTTTTCAGGATGCTCATTTTCATTTTTTTTTTTTTTTTTTTTTTATTTTTTTTTTTTTTCCAAACATCTCTGAAGTAGTATGGAGCGTTGAGCATTTAGGATTTGTTTTACCCATTATAATTACACCACCTACAACTACGTTACCAAACATTTTGCAGAAAAAAACTGCTACCGCTTACTGCTACTACTTACTGTTACTGCTTACGACTACTGCTACTTTTTCCAAACACACCTTTTGTCTTGCGGGTTTAGAGTTTGTTACTCGCATTTCCAATTCAGACTCGAGCGTATTATAATTTGCGTCGACCATATACATTTTGGGTGTGTTTGTATAAAAGCTTACTCGAGCTTATTAGAATTCGACCTTCTAAGTAAGCATATAAAATAAGTTTAGTTTGTCATTCGATTTTATAAATTTTTTTCGTAATATGAAGCTAATGGATATTAAACCTTTAAAAATAAGTATGACTTGCAGCCTTTAAAAAGGGAAGTGATTTGTACATTCTCAAATTTGATTAGAACCTCAAAACATGCATAAACAGTTTTCTGTAAATACAAACGTTTTATAACTGTGCTATCCATATGATATAACATTCATTCCCTTTAAAAATGCACCGGGCTAAAGTATTCCGGGCAGGACTACAACTTTTGTGCAATGTCTATAGTCCAAATTGTCTATCCCTTCTCTTTTCAAAACAAACCCCCAATTCAAAAACCCTAATTGATGAACATCTTCTAACAAAGATGACTTTCAAACTCCACAAATTAACAATCTAAATTCCTTCTTCTCTTTTGTTTGAATCCTGTTATAACCCCTGTTGAAATTGGGTCTAGATTATTCATTATGATTAATCTCATATCGAGCGTGTTAGGGGGTTCTCATCTTGATTGGTTTTTGTAATTTTAGATATTTGTTATTCTCCTTCTTTAAATCAATTAGACTCGTTTCCTGTTTTAATCTCGTGTCATAGAAACCCTGATCTGTTTTCTTTTCCAATCTCTTTTTTATACTTATCTCCCTTCATCAAGATTCTATTGGGGAGTCGTAGATCAAAAAAAAAAAGAGGACGACGTTAATCGTTTTTTTACTCTCCATTTATGTTACAAATTTTCCAGAAAATTTTTCTGCAAAAGAGCTATTTCAATCATGTAAACAATACGGACATGTTGTTGATTCGTTTATCCCTCGGAAAAGGACGAAAGAAGGTAAACGTTTTGGTTTTGTTTTTTTACAACGTGTTAATGTTGATGCTTGGTGCTAATTTATGCACAATTTGTGTGGGTCAATTTCAAGCTTCACGCTAATTAAAGGCAAGATTTCATGAGCTTTACTTTGAACATGGGTCAAGGGGCAGATCATAGAAGGTTGGCTAATTCGCATCGTCAATAATAGGGGGGATTCTGGGAGTTCTAATTCATAGGTGATTGCGGTAAAAAATCATAAGTGGTTGATTCATGACTCCCCTGCCATTTTCTTGACGAAGATTGTTCGACTCTCAAAGACTTTCTTCATCCTTAATGGGTAGGATTAAAGAATTTGCGTTCCTCTTAAATCTCAGGACAGCTCATTATGAACGAGGTTTCGTGGACTTGAATGTAATTACTTAGGGGAATTGTGGGTTCTTTAGAATTTTCCTCTGTGAAAATCGTAAGAGGCATTCCGCGATAATGTGGGAGTTTGTTTCTTGGTTCTCGATATTCGCCAAGCTTATTTTCGATATCAATCCTGATGGTGCATTGTGTGGTTAGAAAATTTGAAGGGTGTTCCATTGAAAACTATGGATTTGAAAACACTTTTAAAAGGATGTCACCAGGTGGGGGAACCTTAATCGACACTAAAGATATCTGATGGGAATTGTTACACTCGAACGATTATGTTTGTTCAACTATGTCAATCTCAAATATTTATGAAAAACTTCAAGATCATTTTCCGTGGAAAAGTGTATTGATTCGTGCTAAGGAGGTCCCTGGTTGGAAAAACCCCCCCACATCCCCCCCCCACTGACCTGGTGGAGGACTCTGGATGAGGAGGAATTATCTTTTTTTTTTTTCTCTTTTTTTGTGGACGATTCCTTAGAAGAAGGATGAAGAACCTTGGATTATGAGAATGTTTGTAGCATCTCGTTCGAAAGTCCGATACGGTTTTTGAAAATGAAGGTAGTTCAAAAAATGGAACTCATCTGTGGATCCTTCTTGGGCTATCCCTTTGCTTAGCAAAAAGACATGTGGATCAAAAACATAAGGAGAGTGGTACAAATTCTAGTCCCAAATTCCCACCGGGTTTTACACCTAATAACGACAATGATGATACAGGGGATAAGAAGTCTGTTAATGACTTTGAAGAGGAGAAGCTCAACGAAGACGATGGAGATTCTAACAATTCCAACCTCAAAGAAAATGTAGATGAATCCGCAAGTTTTGGTCGTTTTAAGAAATCAGTGGCACCGAGTTCAGGGGAATATTTATGTGTCTTATGGGTGGAAAGTGGTGAACAGTTGGCCAACTATGGGCTAGAACATGGATGGGGTGATTAACAATCTGTCCGATATCATTGAATCTCAAGGAGCGTCGATTGTAGATCGATGAATTTTTTGTCCCTTAATATACAAGGGCCGCGCTCAACAAGGCCAAAAAAAAGATTAGGCAAAGGAGTGATGGTGTGAAGAATAAGGTGATATTTTCTAGCGATTGAAAGGAAACAAAGATGAGGAGATTGCTCTTTTCAAGTGTTCGTCGGTGTTGGGGGTTAATTCGCTTTTGGTTCTTCATAGTAATTCGGTAGGCAATTCAGGTGGAATCTTGTGTGTTTGGAATCCCAACATTTTTTGTAAAAAAAGCTTCACTATTTCGGATTTTTTTATCATTATTAGGGGTGTTTGGTTATTGAACGGTATTGACCTCATGATTATTGCGGTCTATGCTCCTCATGATCCGCGTGATAAACGTATGCTTTGGGACTACTTGGCGCATGTTATTAATCAGTGGCAAGGAGAGGTTGTGATTAATGGGGGGATTCAATGAGGTTCGCGTCAAATCAGACAGGTTTGGTATAATTTTAATGTTCTTGGGGCGAATATTTTTAATTCTTTTATTAATTCCACGGGTCTTGAAGAAGTTCATCTTGGAGGCAGTGCTTCACTTGGTGTCATAAGTCTGCGACCAAAATGAATAGATTTTTTGTATCTAACAATTTGCTAAATATTTTCCCTCACATTAGCGGCATCACTTTGGACAGATTCTTATCCGATCACAGACCGATTCTTCTTCGAGAGTCGGCCCATGATTATGGTCCGGTTCCCTTCCGATTCTTTCACCATTGGATTCATCTCGAGGGCTTTAATGATTTCGTCACTTCAACTTGGAATTCTGCCCCTTCTGTTGACTCTAATGGAATGCGTAACTTGGCGGGTAAATTGAAATTCCTTAAAGCTCACATCAAGATTTGGATTAAAGATAACAAAAGTGAAACAGTTTCTACTATTGCAAATCTTAAGAAGGAGTTGAACCAGTTAGATGCGGTTATTGACAAAGGTACAGGTACTGAGGTAGAAGCGGAAAAAAGAATGGAGGTGTTGGCTGCTCTTCGTACACATTGATTCATATTCTTTCATGGTTGGGCTCAAAAGGCAAGATCAATTATGGGTCAAATCGAAGGCGATGAAAACTCAAATTTTTTCCACGGAATTTTGAATAAAAAACGTAATCAAATGAACATCAAGGGTATTACGATTGATGGCGTTTGGAAGGAGCTAGCCTAATGATGTTTCAAACAAGAATATCTTTCTCATTTCTCAGGATAGATTCGCTTAAACCTTCGGAGGAGGCGTGCTAATATTGATTTGGATTCGAAAACTATTCGAAGATCTAAGTCAGGACCTCGAGCGAGAAGTTTTATAACAGGAGATTAAAACGGCTGTTTGGGGCTGGGCAACAGACAAATCCCCGGGCCCTGAGGTTTTCTTTTGGCTTTTTATCGGTAATTTTGCTGTTAACGGAAATCAAATATCTAATTAGGTTCGGTTCGGTTTTGGCCAATTCGGCTCGGTTACAATTTCGATTCGTTTTTTTCGGTTCTGTTTCGGTTTTCGGTTCTTGTGAGTATTACCCCACACTTATGGGTGGCCTAGTGATAAGAATTTGTACTACCTCCGTCCTAAAATAAGTATCTAGTTTGACTTTTCACAGTATCCAACTTTAACATCAACTATTTTTCTGTGTGTTATATATAATACTTGATGTAAAATATATGAATGAATTGAGTTTTAAGTGTATTTTCACTGACATAATTTTTTTCAAGTATCTTTTATATAATAAACAATATATATAAGGTCAAAGTTGAACCAGTTTGACTCTGAAAAATCAAACTCTACACTTATTTTAGCCGAAAGGAGTACTTAATATTCAAAGGTCTCAAGTTCAATTTTTGTTAATCAAAACAATTTTTTTTGTAAAAATAAAATTTTACCCGATTTAAGTCTGCGTGATGATGGACTCAAATCTTGTTATTTAGTTGATGAAAAGATCAGATACCGTGGGTTGACAAAAGAAAGAAAAGTATATACGCTTTTATGATGAGATACCGTGGTTAACAAAAAGGAAAAGTATGTACAGTTTTGTGTCAAACAAATACGTCTACGGTCTATCTGGTCTCTACAAGAGGAAAATTAAAGAGGAAGCATTCAAGATCCAACCAATGACAAGTATAGTGACTTTTCTGTTTATGCCAAACAATACTAGTCATTTGAAAGATAGTGGATAATTATTTGAAAGTAAAGAAAATAAAATGGTAGAGTAAGAAGATATAAATAAACTAAAATTTGTCTTTCAAATGAGTAAGTTGAGATAGGGGTGAACAAATGGATCGAGAACCGGACTGAAATCGAGAAGCGAACCACAATTTTGGAAACAACGGGTCCGGTTCTCGGTTCTTCAATATTGCAAGTTTCGGTTTTCGGTTTGGTCCGGAACCGCGGGTATCGGTTCCAGAACCGAGGAACCGCTCGAATCTCAAATATACTAGATTTTATAGGATGTTTGGCCAACAAAGTAAGTTTAGTTTATGATTATGTAAAGTAATTGCTTTAATAATGCAGGGTTACAACAATTGTGCAAGGTCAACAAGACAACAAGATACTTGTGTTGTTATAGTTTGATGTGTATTTTAGACATTAGAACTATTGAAAAAGCTTTGGTGCGACGTTTTGGTTTTTATTGAAGAGTATGAATAAATAACTAGTAGGCTGTTAACAAGTCTCGTTCAAAAAAAGGTTATTTGTTTTTTTTATTGTTACATGAGACTATTAATACTCTAATCAAAACCAAAAAAGAAGTTCATACTAAGACTAAGACATTAGTATTTATTTTGGTTCCTTGGTGAATCTGAGTGGGTAAAAAGAGAGTTCATTTAATGGATGTATAAATTTTTTGGTTCCAATCGGGTAGAACCGAAATACCCAAACCGAACCCGAGAACCAAAGCGGAACCGAAACACGCACTTCGGTCCGGTACTCGGCTCTTAAAATATGCATTTTTTGGTTCTCGGTTCTTTCGGTTCTGGGTCGGTTCTTTGCGGTTTCAGAACCGCGCTCACCCAGATATACAACTAGTGGCATTTTGGGTGTATTTGGTGCAGAACATTTATGAGTATCTAGGAGTGGTGAGTGGTGAACGATGAGGTTGTGATTTGCAATGCTCGTTTGATAAGCAACAAGTAGATTTGTTTATTTTTCGGGATGCTCATTTTCCAAACATCTCTGAAGTAGTATGGAGCATTGAGCATTTAGGATTTGTTTTACCCATTAAAATTACACCACCTACAGCCACGTTACCAAACATTTTGCAGAAAAAAACAGCTACTGCTTACCAAACACACCTTTTGTCTTGCGGGTTTAGAGTTTGTTACATATCCAATTTAGACTCGAGCGTATTATAATTTGCGTCGACCATATACATTTTGGGTGCGTTTGTATAAAAGCTTATTCGAGCTTATTAGAATTCGACCTTCTATGTAAGCATATAAAACAAGTTTAGTTTGTCATTTGATTTTATAAAAGATTTTTCGTAATATGAAGCTAATGGATATAAACCTTTAAAAATAAGTATGACTTGCAGCCTTTAAAAAGGGAAGTGATTTGTACATTCTCAAATTTGATTAGAACACTCCAAAACATGCATTAAACAGTTTTACTGTAAATACAAACTGTTTTAACTGTTTATACATATGTATATACCAATCACTTCCCTTTTAAAAAGCACCCGAGCTAAAGTATTCTCGGCATACTACACCTTTTGTGCATTAGACTAGGAGTATTGCTAAAACCTCATATAAAATCATGCTACTTATCCTCCTACACACAATCATAAAAATATATGTTTTTTTCACTTATTATCTATCCAAATCTATAACAGTCAGTTTCGTCACTTATCAGGATTCTGTGTGTACGATGATTAGTAGGAAGGTTTTGCAAGATGAATTAGCATTTTTGTTAGACTAGAAGTATAAAATTAAAAGGAGGGTATTTGTTCGTGTATATTTCCGCTAGGCTTAAGCCGCACGACCCTACATAGATAGGTCGGGCTGACAACTTAAGACAAGACGGATGTAAACCTCCCGATGCTGACACAACATCAAAAAGGATAAACATATCAAAACCTCGGGAAAGACCAACACGCCCTATTATCTACGTAATCTCTAATAACCTCTGGTTTATGGTAAGAACCGGCGACACGCAGTCAACCCGGGATTTAAGCGATCTTGTTCCCCACGTGGATACGCTGCCTGACAAAGGAGTAGATTAGCTCGGCGTGGCCATTCCCTAAATGTCAGGAACAATAGTTATTGAACAGTGCTTAAGATAGTATAAATACCCCAAGCCTATTCAATGCAATGCCAACAACTCACACCCACATTTACTATACTAACTCTGCCTAACGGCTATCTTAACAACAAGTACTCACTCTCACGCCAGAGCTTGGTTCTGGGATAACACTCGCGGCGAGGCTAACGCGTATTTTCTTTTCAACAGGCTTGCTGAAGATCAAAGCTCCACGGAGGGACTATTCTAGCCCTGCCTAGCGGATCTTTACTTCAACAAATTAGCGCCATCCATGGGACACTTATTCAATCTGCCTAAGAGCTCAGAATGACGGGTCCTAAACCAATTACACCACTAAATAAGATAACCACCTCAAACCAATACGATACCACAACTTGAACCATCATCAAGGGGCATTTTTCCGCCCTCAAGGAATTCCTCAAAGAGAAAAGTAACCACGACCTCATCAAACCAATGCTCCTGGATTTTGGTAATGAAATTCGGGATGCGGACGACGAGGTGGAAGAAGTCATCAAGAAGAAATATAAAGGGAAAACTACAACAAATTAAAATTTGAGCAAGCCATTCAAAGAAGTTTTGAAATGCCCTTTTGCCAGAAGAATCATTGAGTTCTCATCCCCAGGTTACAGGATGCCAACGAATGCCACAGTGTACGATGGGACGGGTAACCCGAAAGACCATGCGAGCAGCTTTATGGGAATGGGAAATCAGGGAGAATGGCCTATGCCAGCCTGGTGTAGGATGTTCCAGCAGACTCTGGATGACAAAGCAAGGGCGTGGTTCGATAAGCTACCACCCGGTAGCATTGACAATTGGGGAGACCTTCAAGGAAGATTTCTGAATAGATTTGGGATGCTCAGGTCTTGCGCCAAGGACCCAACGGAAATATCAAAGATTGTCAGGAAGGCAAATGAAACCCTCTCGGCTTTCAAGGAAAGGTGGGTAAGTGAATCTAATGCCATTCCTAACGTACCAAAATTGATGTAAATCTCATCCTTCATGAGTTCACACAAGTGCCCAGAATTGTCAAAACGCTTTTTAGATAATATACCAAAAACCGTGGATGAAATGTTAAAAGGGGTGGATGATTATGTGTGGTTAGATGAAGCATTTCGCAATACTGAGCTGCCAAAAGGCTAATTCCAACGAAGGGAAACTCCGGTGCAATGGGGGCAGCAAAATGACTGCCCCCAACGGATCCTTTACGGTACCAACCGTCGTAGGCCGGATCATAGACCCAATTTCAGGCAACAGGAGCATCATGCACCATATGTACCGCCGCAACGTCCTAACCATGAATTTCGCTAAAAGAAAATAAAGTGATCTTAACTCTGGACTCGTTAGTAAGTACTCCTCAAGAAATTTTGGCTACGAAACACCAATTATGTTTGCCACAACCTCTACCATTAGTGGGGGTGCCTAGCAAGGACAACCTGAATAAGTATTGTGACTATCACAATGAAAAAGGCCACAGTACGAATGATTGCTTCCATCCGAAGAAGCAGTTGGAGATAGCTTTCGAATCTTGTAAGCTAAACCATTTGGTGAAGGACGTGAGGAAAATAAGAAAGGGGGGAGGGGCAGCGGAATGGCGGTCCACAAAAAGGCAAGGTGAGAAACATGGTACATTTTCGTTTGGTTGACAGGAAGAGAAAAACCATAATGACAAACGAAAAGTGGATGAATGTCCTGATAACATTTCCATCGGTTTTGGAAAGGGACCTCTCAGAAGAAGCGTTGGTAATGGAGGCTGAGATAGAAGGATACCTCGTTTGAAGGATACACATAGATGAAGGGGCATCTATCAAAATCATGTATGAGCATTGTTTCAACATGCTGCACCCATCTATTCGGGCAAGGCTGGTTGAAACACAAACCACGGTATCTGGGTTCTCCGGAGAGCAAGTCAAGCCTGTAGGAAAGATAGAGCTCGATGTTTGCTTTGGGGGAAGTGGACTGTGCCGGCGGGTGATAATGAAATTCACTGTCATCCCGGCGCCTTCTCCATACAACATCATTTTAGGCCGCCCGTGCCTAAGGCAACTTAGAGCCATCCCATCCACTATTCACGGGTGATGAAGTTCCCAACTCCATGGGGAATCGCGACCTTGGTATCTCAAACCCCTACAGTATTTGAATGTAGGATAGTGGGGAAGAAGCGGTAATAGAGACACCAGAAGAGGCCATAAAATAGGAGAAGGTAGCCGTAACAGAGGCTGTGCTTGTTAATCTCGCTTACCCAGAACAGCTAGTCACTAATAACGCCTAAATTATACATGTTTTCAGTGGCGTTATTTGCATTTATTTGATCATTTTTGTGGACATTTGGTACTTAATCAAGTATATTTGATATTATATGTTCTAGGTACGTGTCGTGGAATAAAACGGAAGAATACACGAAGAATTAAAGCTTAAACGAAGAAATAACTGAAGATAAAGATCTCCCGATACCTGTTCATTGTTTTGGCCATAACTCGGTCATACGAACTTCGTTTTAGTTTGTTCAAGCAGCCATGAGAAGAGAATTAAATTATCTACAACTTTGAGAAAATGCCATCTGCTATAAATGTCCCAAGTGCGGTGCACAATCCAAAAAGTGCGGCGTACTTCTGGACGTTTTTATGAAGAATTAAATGCCATTAATTGGGACAACATTTACACCTCAAGTGCGCCGCACTTATTTGTAAGTGCGCCGTACTTGGCCCCCAAAATAGCCTATATAAGGCCCCTTTGCCTCTCATATCTCACACAACTCACATACAAACTTCCTATTTCGTTTGGAACCCTTAGAAGGGGTGTTTTTGGTGATAAAGGCCTGAGAACCTTTGATCCAAACCACCTTGATAACACAAATCATCACCACCATTAGAATCAAAGTTCTTGAAGAAGTTGGATAGTCTTGGTTGAAGTTCATCATTGTTCTTAGGTTTTGATCCATCAAAGAGGCATAGTTATAGTGTTATTTCGAATCTATAAGCGATTGTGACGGAATTGTTCATAGTTTCCGGATTTTGCTTTGAATATAATAAAGTGTTCTTGGGAAATTCTTGTGAAATCACCATACTTTGCTCTTGGAATTGGTATGAATCTTGTTACTCTTTTGAATATAATCTTTGTTGAATCCATGATGAATGTTATGTGTTTTGTTACTTTGATCATGGAGTAGTAATCTTATGTTTGTTTGGGCGATATGTGATCTTGGATATGGAGTGTTTGGATATGAGTTTATTGAAATGGTTTAACATGATTTTCTAAGTGTAAAGGCCAAAAAGATACTTATAAACTTATGTTTTTATCATTCCACTTAATATATTGGTTATAATAACTTATAAAGGCCGAAAGGATTTGTTGTTATTAATCGATATAATCACTAGTTATATTTAAAGGCCGAAAGGATTTATAACTTGTGATAACTCTATTTTCTAAATTTATAAACACTATTCCAAACAAATCATTATCCAAGTGATCATTGCCTAAACAAACATACCTTAATCATTTGATTGAATCATCTTTTAATTGCTTTCCTTATAATATCTGATATATTCAAGATTTGGTTAATTTGATCCGTGACAATCTTATTACCTTACACTTAATTACAAACTGTGGAAAACTTTTAATTCCGTGAACGGACCTGGACTTACCTAAAAGCTATATCTACTATACACTAAAGGTTACTTCTTGAGTGTTGTGTTTTTAGTAAAAATCAGTATTTTTAGTATTATAAATTTAAAGCTTATAAAAAACACACATCAAGTTTTTGGCGCCGTTGCCGGGGAATTGTTTAAGTTGTTATCAGTTTGTTGCTTGTTTTAGGTGCTATTTTGTTTCACAAAAATTTCAAACTCTCCGTACCGTTTTCTGGCAAACGGAAACCAAAAAAATCATTTTTCTCCAGGAAGTACGCCGCACATCCTATTTGTGCGCCGGTTTTCCTGAAAACCCAAAAAGTACGCCGTACTTTACCCAAGTACGTCGCACTTTCAAAGTTTCACAAACAGAATCTTATTTCAAAAACCAAAACCAAAACCCCAAATCTGCTAGTCTTAGGTTCTATAATCATTTGGAATTGTATTTTATCTGATTATATGCCTTGTGTATTTTTAATTATCTAGTTTATCATAATATCCAAAAAAAATCTTTTATTTATTTATCCTTATTTGCTATATATAATTAAACTAAAATATATCTAATATATATAAAAATCTATAAAAAAAATGAAAACAATTTACTTTATTTTGAATATTATCCTATTAGCCTTGTATTTTTGATATATAAAAATGTATTTTTGCAAAATACTTAGCGTATGTATAAATCCAATATCTTTTGGAAAACAACTAGTAAGTCTAATATATAGATATAATATAAACTTTTTAAAAACCAAGGACTTATAGATTAAATACTATCCATAAAGAAGTCTGTTCGAGATCGATCATCAAATCTTCCAACCCACACATTTTTCCGTTAATGACTTTGTCGTTATAATTTACCTGAAGAGGATGTTGAACTAAAAAAATAATTCTCGGATCCTGATGATCCAGCCTATGTGGAAAGTGCTTCTAAGACTGTATAGCACGAATTCTAACTTCTGCCAATTATTCATCGATGTTGATAACAACTTTGTTATCATTAGTACCCACTTGAAAATGATTTGGGAAAATAAATTAGATGGTTATCTGCGGGCCGATCCGCATGACCACACCCGTGAATTTCTCGCAATCTACAACATGCTCAGATACGGTGAAACGCAGAGTGAAGCTGTCAAGCTTATGATATTTCCCTTTTCCTTGTGCGATAAAGCTAAAACCTAGTTTAACGAACTTAATGAAGAGTCTATAACATCGTGGGAACAAATGAGAAAAGCTTTTATAAACAAATTCTTTCCACCTTCGTTATTTAACAGTCTCTTACTTGAAATCAGAAATTTCTCTCAACTCATATGTGAAAGTCTAACTGACGCTTGGGTACGACTAAAGAACATGCTTCGAAAATGCCATGGGCATAGTCTGACCAAAGGAGCTATAATTCAAATATTCTATCATGGTCTAGATGAACCCACTCAAGGAATCCTAGATGTAACAACTGGAGGAATCTTCCTCTATAAAAGTCCAAATCAAGCTTTTCAATTTCTCGAGGACAAAGTCATTTCTGAACATGATTGGCCCATTAAATCTAAAAACAAACATCATCAAAAATCTATTTCCTTCGCCGATGGAAGTGATAGTAAGACTGATAATTCTCAATTTATGGAAAAATTAAAGGTTATGGATTCTCACATTATAAGCTTAAATGAAGAATTAAAAGATATGCGTGAGAAATATAATGAGCTTAGAAATGAAAACGCTTCTAAAAACAACATGAACGATGACATGCCAATGTGTGAACGTCATGAAGCAAATTACATCCGATCTAAAAATCATCAAAACCGAAATTCTTATGATTCATTTTCTCACCAATCCCCTCATGATCCTAGTGATGCTGAGAAATCGCTCAAAGAATTAAACAATGATGTGAAAAATGATCTCGAAGATTTCAAAAGATGTATCCGTAGCATGAGAACTGTTCATGATAAAATCTATGACAACGACGATTGTAAAACTACCGGTGTTTTACCCTACAAAAAGTCTAAAACCGTCAACCAAAAACCTCAATCTAAAACAGATCTTGAAAAATCAATCACAAAATTCTTGGATGGTCAAAGAGTTATAAATATGTTTTTCAAAGACAATGTTAACAATATGATTTTAAAGATGATGCAAAATAAAAAGATTTTCCAAACTAAAATTAAAAATATGGAAAGAAAAATAGATGAGTGGGAAAAATCTCAAAATATATCTTCAGATAAAACTGGTAGGACTGACCCTCCTCCTCCTCCTCAAGCTCACACCGAGCACGTGAATGCCGTATTCACCGGGAGTGGAAAGTCCGATGATTCTCTAAAAATTCAAAAAGATCCACCACCTCTTATCATCATTAATAATAAAATCAAAAAAGATAAACCTATTAAGACATCAAGAAAGGGCTATCACATGGTCAAAACAAAAGAATATCCTTTCCGTGAGTACATACCAAAGACCCCATACCCTCAACGTTTAAATGTGGATCATTCTCACTTAAACCGTATCATTAAGGAATCTTAAATCAAGTTAAGTATAATAATAGTAGTAGTAATAGTAAATAATAATTAAAAAAAACTAAAAAATATATATATAACAAAAACTTTGCAGTCTTTAAGTATGTCACGCATTCGGCCGGTGTGTCGCGTATCTCGATTTCTGCATCAAAAAAGAAATTTATCAAACTTTATGGGTGTGTTCGTTAGAAACCCTCACGAGACTATAACTCATCCACTCGGGACACCGAGGGGTTTAAAGGCTTGTTGCATGCGCTAAATGCAACTGTGGTGCCTACGAAAGTGCGCTTTTGTATTTAAAGTTTTTCTTGTAGTTGTGTTTATTACGCAGATTAAATATTACAGATGGAACTTGAATTGGTGGTTGGCAATTTACACCTAGAAACTTATATAATTTGAGTATTATATTACATGTGGTAGAATACACATGCTTGGCGTTTCGTATCGCGCCGTGTCCTTCATAATTCAATCAAGAACTTAAGAACCTCGGGAAGTACCGTTTTCTCTTAATTTTACCTATTTTATATATTTATCAGTTCTCACATTGAGGGCATTGTTCAACTTAAGTGTGGAGGGGTAGCAAATAGGAAAAATTAACCATATCCCTCCATGTTTGCCCTGCAAGCTAGTAAATTTTTCAACTGATATTCTCTGGAAAATTTTAAAATTTTAAAAATTTATATATTGCTTTTCAAAAAACTTAAAAAATGCATACGCTTAGTAAGGCAAATCCAACCGGATTGACATTTTAACTAGCACAAAATTAACCCACTTAAATTGTGAAAAATTTAGAACTTAAGGAATTCGGGTACCCATCTTTGATACCCAAGATAATTTTTGCATTTAGCTTGTTCGAGTTAGGGTTGATTGCAGTCATATGCGTTTATTTCATCGTTACAGATGTGTACATATGGTCTTTATCGCCTTTTCTGGAACATTTGTATTGGTATAAAGTTGTATGAGTAGGTCGGTAATTTTGTAGCTCCAGAATTTATGCTTGATCATCATTTACTAGACCGCAGTGAGGTTAATTTATAGACAAAGTCGTATGATAAGAGGTGAAATAAATCCCTATGCAATCATGTATCTGCAACACTCGCTTTTAGTGTTGAGATCCCCAAAGTATCCCAAGAGCAAGAAAAATATATCAAGCTGCATTCTTCTTAAAAGTCTTTTTCTTCTTATTATAATGAGCCACTGTTCTTTACCTGTAGTCATATTTTAGTCCCTAATATTTCATATATATTAATACACTTTCTGTCCGAACCTGTAAATCCCTTCAATCCTTTACATGACTATCTTGTAGGAATGTATTCCTTCCAAAACACAATATCATCTTTGTCAATTACTAATATTACAATAATTCTAATATATGTTACATTAACATTTATTGATCATTATACATTCAATACCGAACATCATCAAAATCTTATGCGTATGTGTGTCCGTAAAGACGACAAAAATAGTAATAATTGTCTATTAACATATAATCCCAAAATTAATTGTGTTTATCGGGTTCTCAAATTTTTTGTATGTTAATGTAGAATTCAATAAAATTGTACAATGATCTAATTCTTATGTATATCTTGAGAAACTCTTCTTATATAAAAAACTCACCAGATTACGAGTATTGCACGTGTCGTAGCATTAATGTACTGTCACCCAACTTATTCTTGTGAACTGTTCTAAGCGCATATAATATGTCTGTGTATTGTGATAGGTAGACTATAGACAAGGCGAATCACTCTCGTTGTGCAAAGTCGTCTATCAACTGTGATTCTAGTTCGATTTAATTTTGCTCACAATAGACAATACTTGTCAAGCAAATGTCTGTCAATGTGATTTTTTGGTAGAGATATACGCGTTGATGCATGTACAGTCTCAATTACAGTGAATCGCTGTTTTGATCACTATGTATGACCTCTCTCAGGAATCGATAGATTTGCATAGAGGAGATGATATGTTGTTTATAGCGAGAAGACTAGATAATTCGCGCTCTCTCACTCTCTCGCCTCGATAGATAGACTTTGATGTGTATAATATATATCACCTGTACTGTGTTTGAGACTATTTATGCGATGACGTAGTCAGAGATAGTACAATTTGTCGAGATTCATCGAGTACTGACATATATCAAGAGTCATGAGTGCTCGTCGAGGAGGTTGAATATTCATCTAGTCTAGCAAATTATCCATGTGCAGTGGTATTATATAGGTTACATAGATGTAGGTGTGTTTCACACATGCATGTTAGAAAAACAAAGTGTGTATATACATGATAGAAAACATTTATCATAGATTCATTTCCAAATACAACTTTTACTCAACACAATTGTTAAAAAATATAAAAAGAATTAATTATATACACTGATTTTCATGATGCTCTGTTTTGTAGGACGATAGTGGAAGAATTACATGATAGTAATGAAAATATACATATATTCTAGTGTGACATATGAACAACTATGCTGAGTAAGAAGAAAAGGGCAAATGTAGACTGATAGAGTACGTCTAGAGAACCTCGAAACGCAGATATCTTGTGTATGTAACTTCACCAAAAGTGATCGACAAAGAGTTCAATATTCAAATTGGATATACTGTTTCGACGTTCGTTGCATGAATCGCTATTCCTTGAAATTTTACCTATAACATAGTCTCTTTATTTTCCCACTGATTTACAAGATCCGCACGCTTAGACGAAGCA
Organism: Tanacetum coccineum; assembly: GCA_026074375.1. Classification (NCBI taxonomy): domain Eukaryota; kingdom Viridiplantae; phylum Streptophyta; class Magnoliopsida; order Asterales; family Asteraceae; genus Tanacetum; species Tanacetum coccineum. Next base: position 54,289 of record BQNB010004781.1, on the reverse strand, counting down.
ACTACGTCAAACATAACTTTAAACTGCATAAAACCCGGCGCTCCTGCAGCAAGAAAAAAGAGGTTTAAAAAACTCGTTTAACGTACATATTTTAGGACATGTGACGCCTTCTCCTTCGCAATACGACAGTTATACTAGAATGGTTATATCATACTACATCTCTGAGACATGCAATAAAGAAAGTAGTAATTGTCTTTAAGAGATGAAGGAGAACGGTTACAAGTAGAGTGAGAACAAGTTGATTTAACTAAAACAGTTTTATTTATAAAAGTAATGAATATATTATTTATAAAACAAATAGCATTAAATATAATCTTGGGCATAATGCCATGTAATTGGATATATCTTTTTATCTCCTGTTTCTTCATTATATTCAATCGAACCAGCTTATAATAAAGTTGTCAACTCATCTTCCTTTAAAACTTAGTTTTTTTTTTGACACTCTATTTGTGTTGAGTGAGAAGTATCATCTGCTGTGGATAGCATCGGGTGATTGCTCGTGTCTGTGATTAGTAACATCAATAGTATAAGAAATCACAATATAATAACTCATCTTTTAGTCGCACCAGTCGTAGATAGCTCGTGAAGATTATAGTAATCGGCGAAAAGTGTGAGCCTCGCAGTATACGTATTAGAAGTCGAGATATCAGTGTCTCTAAGAGGGAAGAATACTATACTAAAATTAGGTGTGGATGGCAGTACATCATATAGACATATATTGTCTCTCTCAGCTCAGACGCCTAGTCGTGTGCGGTGTATGATCCTGATTCAAATGTCTAGTCATAGAGTCCTTCTCATGTTTCTGTGATTAGAGTTGGACGACATGTCTCTCCAATACTAGATTGATCCATCTATATATCTCGTGGTTATATGCTCGCGCTAGTCGGACTGACAGAGAGTGTGCGTGGCTAGTGTGCCATAACGCTATGATTAGAGAAGGTTGCTAGTTGAGACTTGTGTGAGTATAACCAGTTAATATATATAAAACCATGTAAATAATGTAGAGAATTTGTCACACCACCAATAAAAAATTTGCAGTTTGATTGTGCATGGGCCCGAGTGTTATAGTTCAATTTTATAGTTCTATAGTTGTGACCCAATATCTCTCGATAAAATTTCTAAATGGAAACTGTGTGTGGTGTGGTGTGTTCGCAGAGGATATGTGAACTGTGTGCACGAAGATCCTATGAAGTGTATTATATCTCCAGTATGGTCCCGATAATGGGGTTGTGTATAAGAGACTTGAATGTGGCTATGGAGAAACTATATATGTGTATCCATGGAGTCACTACGATAAGTGGCGTATTGAAGATAGTTGTGTATCAGGTGATGTGTTGTTAGGTGTTATTATGTTGATAGTTGAGTATATTTAAGTGATAGGTGGAGCTTGGATCGTGGTTGGCATTTTCCCACTTGCGAGACTTATATAATTGGTTTAGTCTTATATTACAGTGTGGTAGTAATACCACTATGCTTGGCCGCTTCGTTGCGCACATTTCCTTCATATGATGTAACACCCCGCAACATATCTTGTCAACGCACGGAATGGTAAGGTTGGGGTGCTACTTCTGGGCACAAAACACAGTCTCGAGAAACGACCTTAAATGGAGTTTTTAAATAAATCATATTCTATTAATAAAAGATCAGAGTTGCAACAGTTTCATTTATATGTATTAGAAAACATTGTCAAAACGTTTGTCAATAGTACTCAAAGTTATTAAGCTTCAAACAATTTATATAATCGCGCGACTCGAATGCTCCCAATGCTCCCTCTAGCAGATAATAAACTGAAAAATACATGCTAAAACGTCAACATAATGTTGTGAATTCATAGGTTCAAGTAAAAGCGGTATTGAAATAAATATTAAGAAATATTTCAGAAAGAAAAGTATCGTTACAAACAATTTAAAAGTGTTATTCCGAAATCAATCCGAATCAAGTAGTGATTCCAATAAATCAAGGAAGTATTTAAAAAGTGGACACAAGTTGAAGTAATGGTGGACTTAGTCATATTCCGAAGTCAAAAACAAGTAATGTAGACAAGGGAAACAAATTCACCAAGTCTAAATATTATCATTATTGCACTAAGCCCTCATGACATCGATGCCGTATTGTAATTCTAAGGGAATTGCACCCATTGTTCGTAATTATAACGCGATTTGCACCAGTAATCGTATTTGGCACCAGTAATGGTAATTATAATGGATTTGCACAGGTAATCGTATTTGCACAGTAATCGTAATTATAAATGGATTTGCAACCTAGTCATCTCTCACGCGCTCTTTAATGGATTAGCACCAGAAGATTCGTATCTGTAGAGCTATCAGGTAGGTACGTGATTAATGGAAGTTAAGACACTTGTAGTCGTAATTGAAGTAAATAGTGATTTTGCAACAGATAGTAGATTAGGTAGGCTCTTTTGTAGGCATATAGCATAGATATGCATAATGTATATCTGGATAGCATACATGTGTGTTTGAACAACACTATGTGTCTCCAAAGTAAAATATCAGATCATTTATGATTCAAAAAGTCCGGTAGTAAGTCAAATCAGCTCTATTTAGGTAATATAAGAGACATAGAGAAACATACTTATTGAGGAAGTGAGAGATCAGGGGAAAGATTTCACTTAGTAAAACGAGCATGGTATTCCCCTCGCGAGTTTATAAAACATTGAAAGATTGGAAATGCGGAGACTATTGAACTCACAAAGTATTGAAAGGTATTTGTTATTTGTAGTAAAAATATACTCAAGTTTGTAAACGCGCATGTATTCTCCCTCCAAAACAGTTAAAACAAGGTAAAATAGGGGCTATGAAACTCACCTTGAGTGAATGCAAATCTCAACAAGTAGTACACAATAGAAATGCCCGTCACAAGGAATCCGAGGCAACCTAAATTAGACATAGGGTCGCTATAATAGTACCGAGAAGTACTTTGAATATAATCTTATAGTTGTTACATCGTACCTATGTTCGGCTATCATAAATTTAATGAGGTCATGACCATGACTTTCGAGGAGTTAGGACACTTTAAATCGTGAAATCCAACAATCGTCGAACTATACGCCCAGCCGGAAGAGGCCGTTCACATTATGAACTCTCCTAGGTATTGATTGTACGTTGATTTCCACATGATTTGTCGAATCTAGCCTACACATCACAAAAACGAAGGGTTTTGGGAAAATGGATGTTTACATAAGTTTTAAACGTTTATTAATTACAAGTTTTAGTATAACTGGCATATACTTTGCGGTTTGTAAGCTTCCTGATTCTCGATGTTTCTTATGCCCATCTTTTCGTATTAGGTCGAGTTTGCATAATTTGACATTTTCGATACTTTTGCCCTCTGGGGAACAGTAACTGTTACTGTTCACATCAGTACGTGTCTTTCTATTAAAATCGTCATTTCGTCCGTGTGTAAAACCCGTAAATGTCGTCATTTATTGTTATAGCTTCGTTTTTAATGATTCTTTCCGAGGACTTTCTCGTTTTTGAAAGTTCATATAATTTTATGATGGGTTATAAAAAATATAACTTTCGGTCATGATAGTTACTTTATAATAAATAGTTTTTATAAAAAGTATTAATTGGCGTAAACTCGTCGAAATTCATAAATCATTTTCGTTATTATGTGAAAAAATTTCGATTTTATCATTTTGGAATCCTATAAATATGTAATTATTTGTTAAACAATATCTAAACTAGCTGTTTGAGATTACGTTTTGATAAAGTAATTTTTTAAACTCACGGCTGAATTTAAAGTATAATCGCTTGTGTTTTTTAACGTAACTTTTTAGTTATTAATCCGTTTAACAAGGTTGATTACCTTTTGAATCTATCGTGATTTGTATTATCTTATAAAAAACATGAAAATCCCCTGTTGGAATTCGAAAACCTTCTGTGCCCAAAAAGTATCTTTTATGTATAATTTATTTCTATAATATGTTTTATTATACTTTTCAACCTCACAATGTACCACAAGTCTTTTAATCAATAATATTCATATGTTATACATTATATTAAATGTCAAAAAGTTCACATAATTTGTCACACAGGACTCATCAAGATCACAAGATGTTAACTTTAACATGAAATCTAAACTTTCTAAAATTAACTTTTAAGTACAAGTGTTATATGACGTTTATGCTTAACCGTGATTGTAAAGACTTATATATCCTTTATTTCATGATTATTACCATCATCATAATATGTGAGAAAGTGTACAAAAATCATAATCACATGTATATAATTGAGATTTTTCAGGTTCAAAAGTGAGACTAATGGGGATTTCCTATATAGCATATCAATACATAAAAACTCTCATGACATGAAACATAAAGGTTTTAAATAGACCTATGAGGTATGATGATGATGATAATAAATGCTAAAACCGTGTTTAGCCTTTTAAAACCCAAGCTTGCACTTAAGAAAACCCATTGTTTCAATAAAAACCAAATCGCTTGATTTCTTGCTTATTATACTTGAAAATGGTGATTGCATGGTAGGAAACACCTTGGATGTGATTATGTTAGATGTTTTGTATGAGAAGTGTATGGGTTGTAGAAAAATTTATATGGATTTGGTTGGGGCATGGATTTGAGCCGTGAGCTCTATGGGTGCCAAAGTCATTGAAAGAGAGCAGAGACTAACCACTAAAGAGGTAAAGGAGTGAATTTAGTAAGTGAGTACAAGAGTGTCATAAATGTTACAGAGATTTAGAGGAGAGATTTTTGTTATTTTTTTTGGTCAAGTGTTATGTGTTAGGAGTAGTATTGCTACCTTAGATTCAAGTGTAATATATGCTAAGACTTAGTCAAGGAGACCAAGTAAATCCTAGGTATGGTCCACTTATTGGGTCTTTGGTCTTAGGTTGGCCTTTAGTCAAAGTAAGCAAGGTGGGCTAGGACCTGATGAAGTTTACTGGTGTACATCTAATGAAGTATGTGTTGTTTTGATCCAAATGGAAGAGTTTCTTGTATTTTCTTTTTATTCCTTTGTACCATAAATTCGGCATATAAGTGATGAAACATGATATATTTGAGTAAATAACTTCTATGTTACTGGGTATAATGTGCGGTATTTGTTGATGCGTAGAATAAGGTTTTTGTGGTTCGGGGAGTGCCTTAAACGCAATTTATCGCGGATATCGTATACATCTTTTACGATCCGATATAAATAATTTTTAAAAAGTTATTGTTACTTTCAACAGAACAACGTGACGACATCCTCGTTACAATAAAAAGGTCAATTTTGTCTCTTATTGTGAAAAATATATCATGTACATTAGTAAATAGTTAATCTTTTGATGACTAAGTGTAGGAGTAATTGATATCCCTCAACGATTGAGGGGGAGCAGTTATATGTTTCATACACGACTTGCGAATTAAGGACACACTTTTCTCCCAAATTTTATAACATATTTAAATCAATTGATATCCAAAATGTCAAAGGGTTTAAAATTTTTGATAAGGGGAGAAAATGTGATTAAAATATGTGTATAATAATAACCGTGATTATTAGGACTCATATACTCCGCCCAAACGTGCTAAACAATTTCGAATACCGAAGCACATTTTGAGGGGGAGCATTTCTGAAAAAAATCAAAAACGATCGAGGTACTAAACGCTTTGATATTTATATCATAAGTACCTTAATTGAATTTTCAATTGGTTTGATGGAAAGGAGAACTGTACCAAAAGACCGACCATGCTGTTTACTTAATTGGAGTTATAAGGTTGGTAAGGTTAGGTACTATTCCCAATGATCCAGCCATAACCGGAGGGATCTACCCAGGGACAATCCACTAGTTAGTGTAGAAGTCCTTAGGCATGACATCATGGAAAAAGGAGTAAAAGTTAGAATAGGGATAAGTGCGAATGAGATAGAGCTAGAATGGAATAAACCCAACCAAGCGGTTCTATGTCATGAAGTCTCGGTATGCACTGAAAGGGGTTTGAAGATTAAAAAGAATTGTAAAGATAAAGGGTTGTAAAGAAAGATTAAGCCCTTCTTTCACTTCAGGCAGAAACCGGCGTCAATTCATATGCTTTGCCCAGAATCTCTTAAGGATCGATTGCTGAATTGAAGATCGCATCAGGGACCCAGTTGATGCAATGCACAACCCTCCCCAGCCAATCAGAATCTCTCAAAAGATTTCTGTTTCATTTCTCAAGGAGAATAAAAACGTTATCTATAGGACTTCTCTCATCGGAGTTTAGTTGATTATGAAGGTGGCAGTATGCTACAGCACTCGATAATTAATTAAAAACCAAACCACTATGAGTCTGAGCCTTGAGAATCGTCAGTTATCTCGTTTAGGACACTTATCCAATTATCTTGTCTTTCACACACTGTGGAAACAAGTCATTTAAGAGTCCTACGCATTATCTTGTAATATTGCCAGAAACATCGAGTGAAACGATAGTTTTTCACAATGAAGATGGAAATCCTGGCTAGTGCCAACATAAAAACAAGCTCTAGGTAGGTGAATTGTGCGATTCTAACAAGAATCAAACTTGTGTCAACTGGGAAAGAACAATGGTGCGTTTCTGTCGTGAATCAAACTTGTTCCAGTATAAGATTATTGAGGTTATTCACATATTCTGCACCAAACATTCATAACTTTCGAAGTGTTACAAAAGTCTTTTATAGAAACACTTTAGTCATGTCTTTTCAATCAATTTTTCTCTTTATTACTAATGTTTCATTCTCAGGATATCGTAAAGTTGGTGAGGGAGATGGAAAAGTCCCCGTTCATGAGATGTTCAAGTAAATAAACCAAATGTTCAGACTACGACCTACACTTGTGATGATGTTATTGAAAAAACTTCTAAAGGGTAACCCCCCGGTCAAAGCTTCCGCAACACTCTGATGTCAAGTTATTATTCAAAGTGCACAAGGTGGCGATCCATTACAAGATGATGTAGATTTGTTTGGGCAATGATCTCAAGAAGCTCAAGATACAGTCCAAAGACATGTGTAAGTAAATCTAAAAGTCTCTACACCAAACGTTCAAGATATTAAATGTTCCACGAAGCTCTAATGACGGACAGTAATATTGTTTGGCCTTTTCAGAGGTGACCTCCCTTTGGGGGAGATTGTTGGGATATTAAAAAGACTCGGTCACCCCGTGTATTTTACTGTTTCATATAGCTCGTAGTTTAATAGTTAATAGTTCATTTTTCGGTTTTAAGTCGGGTTCAAATTCCCGGTATATTGTAAGTACTATATATAGTCTCTTCCAACTTTGGAAGAGATAAGCCTCGTATGAGAATTAATTCATTTACAAGAAAGACAACCTTCTCTTCTCTCTTAAAACTATTCTATATCTAGTGATTCTCTTCTCTTAAAAATAGCCCGTCAAGAATTCGGAACCCGTGTTATGATATAAGACTATACCACATCTTACACATAATTCCTTTTGTTTTAGCAATCCTAGAAGGGGTGTTTTGGTGATAAAGGCTTCTGAGAACTTTAGATCCAAAACACCTTGATAAACACAAATCCATCACCACCATTAGAATCAAAAGTTCTTGAAGAAGTTAGACCGTCTTGGTTAAAGTGTAATCATTATTCTTAGTTTTGTTGATCCTTATCAAAGAGAATAGTTGTAGTGTTATTTTAGAATCTTATAAGCAATTGTTCTGATAGAACTGTTCATTGTTTTGGATTTTGCTTTGAATATAATAAAGTGTTTCTTGGGAAAATTTCTTGTGAAATCCACCATACTTCTGCTCTTGGATTTGGTAGGAATCTTGTTATATTATGATTAATCCTTGTGAATCCATGATGAATATTATGTGTTTTTGCTACTTTGATCGTGAGTAGTCATTTGTGTTTTTTTAGCATAATTGTGATCTTGGATTTTGGAGTTGTTTAGGTTATGAGTTTAGTTGAATTGGTAAACATATTTTAATACAAGAATATGCCGAAAGGGTTCTATTATATATGTGTTAATCATTCCAATCTTAATTATATTGGTTATAATAACTTATAAAGGCCGAAAGTGATTGTTGTTATTAATCGATATAATCACTCATTATATTTAAAGGCCGAAAGGATTTATAACTTGTGAAATATTCATTCTCTAAAGTTATAAACACTATCCTAAACACTTCATTATCTTAGTGATCATTGCCTAAACAAACATACTTTAATCATTTGCTTGAATCATCTTTTAATGCTGTTGTTATAATTTCGAATTCTATGCCAAGATTTGGTTAATTTGATCCGTGGACAATCTTATTAACCTTAGCACCTAATTACAAACTGTGAAATACAATTCCTCGTGGAAACGACCTGGACCCTTACCTAATGCTATACTGGGTATACTTCTTTCGATTGTTGTGTTTTTTAGTTAAAATTGGTATTTCTAGTATTATAAATTTAACGCTTGGAAAACACACCTGAAGTTTTTTTTTTTTTTTTTTTTTTTCTTTTTTGGCGCCCGTTGTCGGGGAATTGGTTTAAGTTGTTATCCGTTTGTTGATTATTCTGGTGCTATTTTGTTTCAAGACATTTTCAAACTCGTCGTGCGTGTTCTTTGCAAAGAAAACCAAAAAAATGTGTTTCTTCAGGAAGTACGCCGCACATCTGTTTGTGCGTCGGTTTCTCTGGTAAAACCAGAAAGTTAACGCCGTACTTTTCAAGCACGCGCACTTTCTGCAATTTTCACAATAACAGATCTTATTTCAAAAAAAAACAAAACCACCAATATGCTATGGTTCTTAGGTTCTATAATCGTTTGAAATTATATTTTATCTGATTATATGCCTTGTGTATTTGTAATTATCTAGTATTAGATCTTAATATTAAAAAAAAACATAAAAATTTCCAGAAAGAAGCGGCGCACTTTTCCTAATGTTACGCCGTTACCTATCAAAAAATAATATTTTATTTATTTATCCTTATTTGTATATTTAATAAAAACTAAAATAATCTCATTATTATAAAAAATCTATATAAAAATAAAAAAATATATATGTAATAATTTATTTTATTTTGAATATTATCCTATTTAGCCATTAACTTATTATATAAAAATGCTTTTTGCAAAAGGCTTAACGTATTACGTTTATAACTATCTCATCTTTCAAAAACAATAGTAAGCTTAATATTTAAACCTAAATAATAATATTAATAAAAGGTCTTGTTATTTTAAAATTATCCAAATAAGAATCCATTCTATTCGAATAACAAATCTTCCACCAATACATCTAACTGTTAATGAATGTATAATCATAAATATACCCTGAAGAGGACTGTCGAACCAGAACCAAATTTACCGCTCCCATGAAATAATAATCACTCGATCTTCGATGATCAACCTAGTTGGGATAATGCCAAGTTGTAGCTTCGGACTTCCTATTCTGCCATTGTTCAACCCAATGTCGTTGAACACCTTAGTTATCAATTAGTAATCACTTAAAATGGATTTCGAAAATAAATTCGATGGTTATCTGCGGGCCGATCCGCATGACCACATCCGTGAATTTCTCGCAATCTGCAACATGTTCAGATATGGCAAAACTCAAAGTGAAGCTGTCAAGCTTATGATCTTTCCCTTATCCTTGTGCGATGAAGCTAAATTCTGGTTTAACGAACTTAATGAAGAGTCTATAACATCGTGGGAACAAATGAGAAAAGCTTTTATAAACAGATTCTTTCCACCTTCGTTATTTAACCGTCTTTTACTTGAAATCAGAAATTTCTCTCAAAACATATGTGAAAGTCTAACCGAAGCCTGGTTACGACTGAAGAACATGCTTCGAAAATGCCATGGGCATGGTCTGACCAAAGGAGTTATTATTCAAATATTCTATCACGGTCTAGACGAACCCACTCAGGCAATCCTGGACGTAACAGCTGGAGGAATCTTCCTCTACAAAAGTCCAAATCAAGCTTTTCAACTTCTTGAGGACAAAGTCCTTTTCAACCATGATTGGCCCATTAAATCTAAAAACGAACATCATCAAAAATCTGTTGCTTTCGCCGATGGAAGTAATAGCAATAATGATAAATTTTGATTAATGGAAAAATTGGCATCTCTAACTATAAAAATAGATTCTCAAATTATAAGCTTAAATGAAGAATTGCAAGATATGCGTGAGAAATATAATGAGCTTTAGTACTGGAATGGTAAACACTTAAAACCACTCTTAAACGATGACAGGCTGATGTGTGAACGTCATGAAGTAATTTACATCCAATCATGAAGGATGTTCAAAACGAAAATTTCAAGACTCGTTTTATTCTTTCCAGTCCAATCTTGCTGTAAGGTTCTGAGACAATCGCTCACAGAATTAAACTATAATGTAGAAATGATCTCGAAGATTTCATAAAGGAAGTATTAGTAGCATGAGAACTGTTCATTGGAAACTCTATGACAGCGACGATCGTAAAACCACCGGTGTTTTACCTAACAAAGAGTCTAAAACAGTCAACCAAGAGCCTCAAACTAAAACAGATCTTGAAAAATCAATGACTAAATTCTTGGATGGTCAAAGAGTTACAAGTATGTTTTTCAAGAACAACGTTAATGATATGATTTTTAAAATAAAGCAAAATGAAAAGAATTATCAAACTAAAATTAAAAATATGGAAAGAAAAATTGATGAATGGTCGAAGTCTCAAAATGTCTCTTTAGAATAAACCGATAGGACTGAACCACCACCTCCTCCTCAAGCTCACACCGAGTAAGTGAATGTCGTATTCACCGAGAGGGGAAAGTCCGATGATTCTCTGAAAAGTCAAACACTTCCTCCTATCATCGTTGAAGACAAACCAATTAAGACATCAAAAAAGGGCTATCACGTGGTAAAAATAAATGAATATCCATTCCGTGAGTATATACCAAAAACCCCATACCCTCAACGTTTAAATGTGGATCATTCCCACTTGAACCGTATTGTTAAGGTATCTTAAAATCAAATTAATAATTATAATTATAGTAGTAGTAGTTGTAGTTAGAAGTAATAATAGTTAAATAATAAAAAAAAACAACTAAAAAAACTATATATAAATAAAATCTTTGCAGTCGTTAAGTATGTTAGGCATTCGCCGAGTGTGTGGTATCTCGGATTTCTGCTTCCAAAAAATTTATTGACTTTGTGGGTTGTGTTCGCTGGAAACCCTCACGTGACTATAACTCGTCACTCGGGACTCCGATGGGGTTTTAAGGATTGTTTGCATGCGCTAAATGCAATGTGACGTGGTGCCTACGAAAGTGCGCTTTTGTATTTAATATTTTTCTTGTAGTTGTGTTTATTTTGCAGATTAAATAAAACAGGTGGAGCTTGGATTTGTGTTTGACATTTTACACTTAGAGACTTATATAATTGGAGTATTATATTACATGTGGTAGAATAAACATGCTTGGCGCTTCGTTTCGCGACATATCCTTCATAATTCAACAAAGCACTTATGAGCCCGGGGAAGTTTCAATTTTACGCATAATGCTCTACTTAAGTGTGGAGGATCTCTCGCTCCTCACAAAAAAAGAACGTAATGGAATCACTCAAGGATATCTCCAACGTAGCTATATCTCTCTACGCCCCGGGAAGTATTGTTTTCCCTTAATGTTCCTTATTTTCTATATTTATCAGTTCTCACATTGAGGGTAATGTTCAACTTAAGTGTGGAGGGGTAGCAAATAGGAAAAATTAATCACGTCCTCCACGTTTGCCCTGTAATTTGGCCACATTTTTCAACTTATATTTTCTGGAAAATTTTAAAAATTTATATATTGCTTTTCCAAAAATCTTATAAATGTATAAGCTTTAGTAGGCCAAATTCCAACCGGGATTGACATTTTTACTAGCCACAAATTCAAAACTACTTAAAGTGTAACGGTTCGCCTCTTGATCTTAAGGAATTCGAGTAATCCATCTTTGATACCAAGATAATTGACTGCCTTTAGTTTGTTCGGAGTTAAGGATAATCTATCATTTATGTGAGCAATCAATATGTTTTATCCATCGTTATGGATGTGTATATGTGGTTTTGTCACCTTTTCTGGAGCATTGGTATTGGTTGAAAATTATATGAGTGGGCCGGTAATTTAGTAGCTCCAGAACTTGTGCTTGATCATCATTTACTAGACCGCAGTAAGGTTAATTTATAGACAAAGTCGTATGATAAGAGGTGAAATAAATTCCTATGTAATCATGTATCTGCAGCACTCGCTTTTAGTGTTGAGGTCCCCAAAGTATCCCAAGAGTAAGAAAAATATGCTCGATGAAGAAGAAGTTTTGTGCTAGCCTTAGTTATCGCAGTATCTAGGATGAAAAAAAAGAGAAAAGAAAAGAGAAAAGAAAAAAAATAGTAAAAGTTCAAAGTATAAGGTGAAGTTCTGGCACATAGAATCAAGTATCTGCTATTCACCCTCATCATTATCACGTTTTGCCTATTTGAGATTTCTGTCTAGGTGCTCACGCCGCAACGGGCATGTTTATGTGTCTAGTACAAGCATATGGTAGCGACCTAGATTATGTCTGTGCAATTGAGTGATTTCACAAATATAAAACCCTATCTGAGTGACTCGTGTGAATTAAAAAACAAACACTTTCCCTATGTGAGGTGCTCTGTCATATGTCAATGCCTGAAAAGTTATAAAACTAGTAAACACTTGTTAATGCTAAAATGATTTTTTCACCACGTTACGATAAATGATCTTGTTTTATCGCTTTAATTGCTTGAGGACAAGCAATAGCTAAGTGTGGAAGGATTTGATAACGCCTAAATTATACATGTTTTCGGCGGCGTTATTTGCATTTATTTGATCATTTTTCGTTAACTTTCGGTACTTAATCAAGTATATTTGCTATTATAGATTCTAGGTATGTGTCGTGGAAGAAAACGAAAGAATACACGAAGATAAGAAGCTTAAATGAAGAAGTAAACTTAAGATAAAGATCCCCCGACACCTGTCCACTGTTTTGGCCATAACTGGAGCATACGAACTCGAATTGAGTTGATTCAAGCGGCCACGGAAAGAGAATTCAATTATCTACAACTTTGGAAAAGGCCACTTGCTGAAAATACCAAAAGTGCACCGCACTTGCCCAAAAACCGGCGCACTTTCTGTCTAATCAGCCTTGTTCACTGTTTTGATCATAACTCGGTCATACGAACTCCGTTTTAGTTGATTCAAGCGGCCACGCGAAGAGAATTCAGTTGTCTACAACCACGCGAAAGACCAAGTGCTGGAAATGCCAAATGTGCGGCGCACTTGTAAAAAAGTGCGGCGCACTTTTCCATCAGAACTAAAAAGTCGGGCATTTAATGAAGACAACATTTACACCTCAAGTGCGCCGCACTTATTTGTAAGTGCGCCGCACTTGGCCCCCGAAACAGCCTATATAAGGCCCCTTTGCCTCTCATATCTCACACAACTCTCACACACAATCCCCCATTCAGATAATTAAACTTAAAACAGAACTTTCATTAAAACCTTCTTAAAAAAGTACATTGCTTGGAAATAAAAATATAATAAGTATTTTTTTTAAAAATAAGATGAAAATTAAGCTACATATCCTCTACTAACACTACACTAAGATCTTCTTACAAAAGGAAACCTCAACTATTATATAAAATGTGAAAACTAAGGAGTCAAGGGTCTTCAATTGGGCTTGTTTGTTGTTGTGTGAGACGAAACAAGCTCAATCCTAGCCCAAGATCTTTCGTGTTCACCAGCCTGTGATCTAGCCATCTAATTATGTCCTTGTAAGTCTGTCCAACCATAGTAGAGATTGCCAAGGTGGCTTTCATCTTTGTCAGCTTTTGGGGTGGGGTTTTGATTGGGAATGAGTGTTTTGGGAAGAGTCCAGGATAGTGATAGGTGAATAGGACCTTATGGGTTTGCAGAATTGGTTTTTGGTTTTGCTGAAGGGTTACTAGGTTTAAGAATTAAACGGGTTTATGTTGTGAAAGGGATTTAGGGTTTAAAGGTGAGTGATTTTAGGGGTGAGTGGGGATTAAGGTTATTAACGAAAGTGATGATGAATAGTGTTTAGGGATAAGTCGGGATTGGGTTTTATTGTTTGAATGTTTTGGCAAGTTTGTCCCTAAAGTTTGTAATGGGTGTTGACATAGTTTTAATCCTATAAGGACTAGCAATGTTTAGTCCCTTGAGGACTAACTGTGTAAAGGGTTTAAAGGTGCAGGGCTAACAGAAGTTAGGTTTGGGTTTGGGCCTCGTTAAGAATTTGCTTTTTTATTTTAGGACCAGGGATTACATAAAAGGGATTGTTGGCTTATATTAAACTTTTAGTCGCATTGATTATTTATAAAATAAGTATATTAGGTTTATCCGGCCTCATTAAGTGGGAAGGCTGTTGACCCAAATAAGAATACTTATGCCTTCGGCTTCGGTTTCGTCTTTGACTTGTTGACTTTGACTGTTGACTTTTTGCCTTTGACTTTTTGACTGGTTGACTTGACTTTGACTTTTTCACGCTCTTTCACCATGTGCTCGATTTTTGTCGTTTTGGGCTTCGTTTTTGTCCTTTTTGAATATTTGTCCCTGCACAAATACAAACACGCAAAATACACATATACAATGTAATTTATGTCTGTTTTGGTCATTTATGCCTCATTTTTAAGTTAAAAGGTAATGTGTAATAAAAAAAAACACATACCAAAATCCCCCATACTAAACTATTGCCGTGTCCTCACGCAATGCTACAAGTAAACACTTAGAAAACCAAGAATCTCAATCCCCCTTGACTAATTACCTCAAAAAGTAGCTAAGTGTTCATCAAGGGGAATTAAAGAATCAATAGCTTGGTAAAGCCACGTTTTTTACCTTTTTAAATAATACACTTAAACCACACATATTTTTGTATTTTTCCTTTTCTCATTTTTTTTGTACTTTCTTTTTAAGGCAACTAACTAACATATTTGACTTTCGTTATTTTCATAACTTTTAGGGTCACGGAATAAGAAGCACTTCAGAGACGATATGGTGAGAATAAGGTCCAAATTAAGGTTCTAATTTCGCATGATTTAGGGGTTATCCTTTTTATTTCATCTCAAACAACTTAACTACAAGTCCATAGACTGAGGCTTTATTTAGATAACCACGGAGTCGAAATTTGGCTTTATTCTTATTATTATTATTATTATTGCAATATTATTAAACCTCGGTCCTTTAAATAACTGACACATCGGGCGTCCAAACCGACAAGAGCCAGTAGTCTTATTTCGACCAGGGGATCCTCGACCTTTTTAAAGACTGCAACATCAGGAGCGAACCGACCAGATGCAGCAAACTTTATTCAGTCTCGGATTTATTTTTCTTACTATGGGCCTTCTTTTGAAGACTGTCACATCGGCAGCGAACCGACCAGAGATAATAAACTTTTATCAGCCCACAGTTCTTATTATTATTATTACCTCCACCCTTAAAACGACTATCACATCGGTATGCGAGCCGACCATGATCCAGAAGTTTTATTTTGGCTTTGGTTTATTACATTATTATTATTATTATAGCCAAATTTCAAGTCCTGTGGTCTTTTAACTACCTAGACAATGGTAGCGAGCCATCAAGAATCGGTAGCCTATTTTCCCACAACACTGACAAAACCTCGATGTGTACCTTACTTTCACCAGAAGGAATCTCTACGAAGGGATCTAAACTAAGAATCACAAAAACCAAAGCAACTTTATTTAATAATAATATAACGTTTATTAAGCTGATGGGAGCGAAAAGCCACAATTAACCTCTATGAGATCTAAAGAGATCCAACTACTCAATTTTTAGCATCTAACTTATATAAAACTCTATCATTTTTCGTTCTTCGCAAATTTAAAATCTTTAATAAAAAGATCCATGAATGCTTAGTCTAATAAAACCAAGCTTAGCATATTTAAAGTATATTATTGAAACTTGCAAACTCTTTGCTTTTTCAAGCTAGAATTCTCGTTTTAAAGCTTCTTGTATAAAAGACTAGCAAAAGCTTAAATTTATAAAGGTTAAGGGGCAAACTAGAGCGCAACATGCTCGATCAAGTCAAAATTTATTCTTTTTCTCACCATCGGAAAGTCAAACATTTGTGTCAAAACATTTATTTTATTTTTGAAATTTTTTTAATTTTGGCCTAAAATTACATATTTTTGGTGGTAAAACGGGGTTACGTGAAGACAAGGCAAATGCAAGTAAGATCAAATTAAAAGATCCCCCCATACTAGAACTAAACATTGTCCTCAATGTTTAAAGGGTATCTATGTAAATCTAAAACCGTCTATTAATTATGCTAATAGATAAACGTTAATCAATAAGATCTAGGATATCGGATTCCCATATATAAGCATGCTAAGGATTGAAGATCGAGTGAACGATGGACAAAACCACGAGCACGAGAGTCTTCATAATCCGGGCAATCCTGGACATAAAACACAAAACACGAGAAAGGAAGAGGCGAGCCTCCTCACATCACACTTATTAATAAATATTATACTAATATACTACTACTAAGGATAAGCATGGGTTGCCACCCACGAAGCGCTTATTTTTGTTAACCGAGTCTTGAGCCTGACTCGATCCCCCATACTTGAGCTGGTCAAGGAGGATAGAAATGGAGAAACGGAACATCCAAGATAGGAATGTCCTCTCCATAGATCATCATCGGGCTTTCAGAATCATTAATAAGCTGAAAAACTTTAAAGCCCCGATGAGATAGAAGATGAGGAGATTTCTCCTCTTTTGAAATGAGAATTCCAGGATTGAAAACTTTGTCCTCATTTTCGGATGAAAATGGAAGCAAAGTGTCAAACACTGGATAAAGGGTGGGTAAAACATTAGGCACATGAACATAAAGTTCTCTTGTCGAATTATTAGAAATATCATCCACCACTTTTGTAGTCAAAACTCCCGTATCGTCATCTGGAGGTTTTTCAGGAGGACGAGGAGATGATGGAACATTATAAAAATCAACGTGAAATGATTCATACTCAGGAAGGGAAATATAATCATTGTTAAGTAATTCTGCAAGAAAAAGAACATCCCCCTCCGAGTCATAGTCGTCATTCTCAATACCCGGTGGTATCGAGTCATCCGGAGCAAGAAATATATCGATCTCCTCCATAAGAGAGTCACTATCCTCGACGGGGATAGGAGATGGGGAGAAAGATTCGATAATAGCATCAGGAATCTCATAATTAAGTTCTTTCGGAGAGTGAGGAAATGAATCATCATTCAACAATTTTTCAATTAGACGAATATCTTCTTCCGGATCGGCTTCAACAATTCCCGGTGGAATTGGATCGATAGGAGCGAGTTTACCGGTGAACTCCTCGATAAGAAAAATTATCGAATTAGCACGATTAAGCAAAGATTGTACTGAATCGGGTATGGTATCTAAGTGATCAATTTCTTTTCCCGGTGGAATAGAAACGATATCTAAACCTTCATTCTTAGAAGAAGAATCATCACCAACGGGCATATCACACTCACTTTCATTATCGGATAAATCCTCGGACTCACTTGGGGTTAGGTTAAGGTCCTTAACACTAGACTCATTTTCTTCGTCCGATTCTGTTTCCGGAATAGTGTTAAGATGCTCATCCTCCATTATGAGAGAGTCCGTAATCGGTAAGTCGGGTGTGATTGCAACTGACAGAGGAAGTTCAGAAATAATATCTCTCAAAGGAATAGAACTTTCCTCGTCATCGTCATCATCATCGTAGTAAATAGGAGGCTTCCAATATTGAGAACTAACTTTAGCTGCCTGCTCTTCCTGCTTTAGCTGATTCGAATTTTCATCAAGAGTTTGTAAATCTTTAGAAAATTGAAGTAGCAATTCTTGCATACTTTCTGGTTTTTCTTCCAAAGTTTGCATAGCTTTAAGAATTCTCTCCTCAGCTAGCAATACAGCCATACTCTTTTCTTCAGGAGGTTGATCATTATTATTCAAATAGGTTCGCGTAGCTTTTATTAGTTTTTCTATAGCTAGCAACATTTCCATACTCGTTTGATGAATGACGGAATACTGCGGGGGTTGGAATTGGTCAAAACCGGAAGAATTAGAATTATAGCAAAGATTAGGTTCATAGTAATTTTGATTCATCGGTTGACACTGAAAACTCTCATGAGGACCCCCGCAGTTTTCACAACAAAGATATTGCTGTGGATAACTTGGTGGATTTTGTGGAAAATAATTGTTATCAAAGTTTTGATTGAAACACGGGTCCTGATTGTAGACAAACGGAACTTGAGGTGGACAATCATAACCATAGTGAGCATCGTTCCCACATAACTCACAAGAGTACGTCTGGGGTTGTGGAGAGTGGTAGGAAAAATTCGGAGGATTATTAAAAGAATTTGGATTTGGATCATAAACGTTAAAATTGCATTTCGAACAAAATCCATTATCAAACTTACTTCCACACCACGCACAAAAACACAGTAAACAACAATACTGATCATCATCCATCCGGTTTTTACAATAAAGACAATGACGATAGTCGAGTGATGCCATAAGAATTAAACGATAGAGGAAAAGAAGATTATTTTTGGATTTTATGAAAGAGAAAAATTAATCAAAGAAAAATATTTTTGGTTCCGATAGTTAAAAGTGCACGGTAGCTCTCTAGAAAACGTACAAAGAAGCGGAGGAGCGGGTAAGCGCGAAGCTTTTAAAAACCTTCTCCTTTCGGGTCGAAGTTCGTAGGATCGACCCTCCTTATACCTCTCTTATAGTTTGTTAACTAAAGAAGAGCCGAAACGACAATTAACAAACGGTTATTTTCAATATTAAAATAAAAGAAAATAAGAATAGAAGTGTAAAATATTTTTGTACTTATATATAAAATAAAATAAAAACTTTCACGGGGAAAGGATCTTCAAGGCTCGAATACAAACAATCCCGCAAAAATCGCTACACCTCTCCCCGGCAGCGGCGTCATTTTGATGTTCGTCTAAATACGTATCAAACAAATAACCCTCAAATGTTTAATATATATAAAATACATATACGTAGTATAAGTATCATACAAATTATTCTTAGGAAAGAATAATAAGTAATCAACACGGGTATCGTTCTCCTCGGTGAGAGGTGAATGGAAATTCACGTTTATGTCGGGAATCGAGCTTGATTATCATAAAAGATTTGGGGTTGGTTTCTAATTCTAATAACGCAAATGGAAAGTAAATTTAAGGCACGCTAATCTAAAAAGGCACAATTAAAACATTAAGCATTAAAACGATAACAGGAATTTTAAAAACACGAATTTTAACCTTAAAATGTAAATTTAATTTCTAACAGTCCTAAATGATAAAAAATATAATTTTAGAAAAAAGAATGATATTTTTTGACTTTTATTTATTTTTTTATGAATTAAAAACTAATTTAATCTAAAAATATTAAACTATTTTATAAAAATTCAAGAAAATTACTAAAAGTGCTTTAAAGTATTACTAATGTAAGAAAAATAAAACGGGCAAATAAGCTAAACCTAATAAGCTGTTAAAAAGCAAATAAGCACAAATAAGCTTAAAACTAAAAATGGCTATAAATATTTAATGGTGCATGATATTAAACGAAAAAGACCCAATGGCAGATGGTAGAGGGTGTGTGTGTGTTAAAGTGTTGGGAGTTAAGGGGGAGGTCACAGGTTCGAAACCTGTGACTTCCTTTTTGATGAAAACATTTTTTTTACTATTTTCTTTTTTAAAAGCTAAACTTAAGACAAAAATAAGAAACTTTAATAAAGAAACTTATTAATAAGCTAGAAGAAGCTTAACTAAATCAAACAGTTTTAACTTAAAACTGTTAAGCCCAAGTTACGATTGTTTAGACTAAATAAGCTAAAAGAAATCTAAATAAGCTAAAAACATATTAAACACCAGACTCAATAAGCATATAGGACCAAAAATAAACTGACAATATAAGCTGAAAAACAATGAATAAGCTAAAAGACAACAGACACTAAAATAGATCTTAAAGGGATTTTTGACAGTTTTTAAGCTAAAATAAAAGCATAATAAGCTAGCTTCTTTTGATACTATACAAATACTTTAAAAGATTTTGTGACAAAAAGTTTAATTATTCTTGACAAACTTTTAGATTGTTAAGGCTTACCAAATGCATTTTAACTGAGGAAATATTTTTATGCTGGAGGTCACTAACACAAATCTGAATGCACGATATCAAAGCAAAATTAACTACAGTATCGGAAATAGAAAATGGAAGCCCCACATGCTTGCCAAGTTGACAAGCATGACAAAGATGAGGAGACTTCACTTTATTACATGCACTAATAGAAAGTAAAGAACGTAGCACTTCGTTTCCCGGATGTCCAAGTCGTTGGTGCCGCGTGTGATGACTTGCAAGAAAATCTTATGGGTAGGATGTAGGGGTGGTCACAGATCTCTGGTGCTATCACAACGGAGGAGAATTTGATGAGTAAAATAGTCTTTCACAGAAAAACCAAAATCTTCAAATTCAATAGAAACTTTGTTGTCACGGGTAAATTGACGAACGGAAATTAAATTTTTTACAATATGAGGAGTAATTAAAACATTATGAAGGTGAAGAAGACGATGAGGGTTAGGCAACAAACTATGGCCCGTGTTAGTGACGGGTATGAATTTACCATTACCAACAAAGACAGGCTGATAAATACTTTTATTAAAAATAGTGTTATAAAATAATAAATAAGACAACAAAATGAATAAGAACACAAGAATGAGAGCAGAGAAGTATGAGAGGAAGAAAGAACTATTATTAATGATAATCACCAGAGGTTACAAGAATGTATCTACTTATAAAGTAGATGAGTACATGTAAACCCTAATGGGCTAATAAGTTTAGGATAAAAAGACATAAGCCCATAATAAATATTTTTAACACTCCTCCTTGAATATTCACCGTTTATCATATGTTATAAACTGCCTCATTAAAAACCTTATCAATAAAAACCTAATAGGATAAAAACTTGATGAAGGAAAAGAGTGCAGTGCGCATAATGCTCCTCCTTAATATAATGTATATATATTTCAAGCATCGCATGCTTAAAATCAATTTTTAAACTCAAACAGATTCTTAAAACGCCTAATTTATGAAAACAGGTCATTAACTAAGCATAATAATTAAAAATAAGCAAAAGTTTAGGACAAATAAGCACTTCTTAATAAGCTAAACTAAAAAGCATTTTAAACTACTAATTGGACAGATTAACTGAAAACTTACATTAAACTTAAACATAACTAAAAACTAAATACAATAAGCTAACTAAAGACTGAATGTACTCAAATAAGCAGATTATAAGCAGAAATAAGCAGGCAATAAGCCGAATGAGTAAATAAGCTAAAACAGGAAAATAAGAGATGTACCTTGATCCCAGCTAAACAGGGATTTAAAATGCTCTTAAGAGCTTAAATCTACAAGCTCTAGCTTGTTTGCACAAGCTAGTAAGGTTCCATAAGCCCATCCAAATCCGGCTTATCTTCCAATAAAAAGCTGAGGTAATTTTGAGGGTGAAATTTAGAGTAAAGTAGCTTAGACAGTAAGTAGAGATTATTGTATCTTAAGTGATGTCTAAGCATATTATAAGCTGAAATTTCATAAAAGTAAAACAAATTTAAGCACAAGTTTAAATGAAAACTAAAATTTATTAATACTAAAAGAGTTACAAAGCTTTGAAAGAAAATACAATGAAATAAGCTGAAAAGAAATAAGCTAAAATTAAGCTACCTACACTACTCTTACTTCTAAGCTACTCTAGATGATCTTCACTGTGTGATTGGCCTTTTAATTATAGTGAACGATAGATGATTCTAGATGTGAGAAGCGTCCCAATCTTTTAATCTTGTCCATCCAAATCAAACCGCCTCAAAACCCAATGATCTTAACCCTTCATTCTTCTACACGTCACATCAACAATCAAAAATGCTCGGATTGCCACGTGGCTTATTGAGTGCATAAACGTGTCAGATGCAAACGCTTCCTTGTACCTTCTAAAGAGTTTAGCGAGTGAAAGCGTGGGAGTGAGAAATTTTACCCATCACTAAATGTGGTTGCAGTAAAAGAATGGGGAGAAGGAAAATAAACATAAAGTTTTGACAATGGTTATAACTGTTTTGACTTTGACTTACTAGGAAAATTGTGTTTTGGGCTTAGACTGGAATTTGGCTGGAAAAGGGTTTAGGATGGAATGGATTGTGATTAGTTTATTTTGGACTTAGGTTTAATAGATACAAAGTTAATGGGCTGACCCGACCCAATAAAATGGGTACGTGTTGGCCCATTAAGGATGTATACGCATTCGGCTTCGATTTCTCGTACTCTTCTCATTCCCGTGCTCGATTTTGTCCGTTTTGCCTTTATTTTTGTCCTTTTATTTAATATCCGTACCTGCAAGACACAATTCACGAAATACACATATACAATGTATTTTTTATGTATTTTTGGTCATTATTGGTCTTTTAAGCTCGTTTTATTAGGTAAAAGATATGTGTATTTAAGCACATACCAAAATCTCCCATACTAAGCTATTGCCGTGTCCTCACGCAATGTCATAAACACACTTAGAAAAATTTCTACTCCCTTAACTAATTACCTCGAAAAGTAGCTAAGTGTTCATCTAAGGGATTCAAGAAATCCACTAATATTTGAAAAGCTCCCCGTTTTTATACATTTTTTATGCATTTATTATCATTTCATACATATCATGATATCATGGAACACAAATACTAAGAGATAAAAGTCATCGTCCTTTGATTTTCACCCCCACCGCCACCAAACCAAGTTTAAAAACGAAATTCAATTTTTAAATACAAATTGAGGATGCTAACACTAACTCATAAATTTTAATGTGAGCATAGCTCCTTTCCGCTTCCTATTCCTAAGTTCCTCTAAAGATTTTATTAATATTATTGGTGACAAATTAACTAATGTCTTATTCTCATAAAGTAAACCCGGTTTAGACCACAATTATTTGAAATAATTTCCTAAAGAGACGATATGGTAAGAATAAGGTCCACATTAAGGTTCTAATTTCGCACGATATAGGAGTTATCCTATTTAGATAACCCCGGAGTTGAAATTTGGCTTTAATATTATATTGCAACATTATAAAACCACGTCCTTTAATAACTGCCACATCGGTATGCGAGCCGACCATGGACCAGGATTCCTTAATTCAACACTCAGTTAAATTCCTTCCTCGACCTTTTAGAAGCTGCAACAATGAGTTGTGAGCCGCACGATGCAGCAAACTTTTTATCATCCGGATTATTACTATATGCCATATTAGAATACAGTCAGAAACATCGCTATAGACCGGCAAGAGGCAGTAAACTTTTATCACCTACAGTTTTATTATATATTATACCTCTAACCCTTAAACACTACCACATTCGTTGTAGCCGGCCAAGAGGTAGTGTCCTTATTTCGGCAATTTGGTTTTATTACATAACTATTATTATTATAGCTAAATTTCAATTTCTGTAGTCTTTTAACTACCTAGACAACGGTAGCGAGCCGTCAGAAATCAGTTGCCTATTTCCCCACAACACTGACAAAACCTCAATGTGTACCTTACTTTCACCAGAAGGAATATCTACAAAGGGATCTAAACTAAGAATCGCAAAAACCAAAGCAACTTTATTTATTCAACAATAATATAAAATTTATTAAGCTGATGGGAGCAAAAAGACACAATTAACTTTTATGAGCCTTAAAGAGAAAATCCAACTAACTCGATGTTAGCATCTAACGTATTATAAAACTCTATCATTTCTCGTTCTTCACAAATTTAAAATCTTTAATAAAAAGATCCGCAAACGCTTAGTCTAATAAAAACAAGCTTAGCATATTTAAAGTCTATCATGGAAACTTGCAAACTCTTGGCTTTCTCAAGCTAGAACTCGCATTTTAAAGCTTCTTGAATAAAAAGACTACAAAGCCTAAAATTGTCGTAAAATAAGGGGCAAGCTAGAGCGCAACGTGCTCGATCAAGTCAAAATTTATTATTTAAAAAGACAAAACTACGTGTCTAAACACTTATTCTATTTTTGAAAATTTTTAATTTTGGCATAAAATCACATAGTTTTGGTGGAAAAACAGTGTTACGTGATGACAAGGCAAATGCAAGTAAGATCAAATCGAAGATCACCCCCATACTAGAACTACACATTGTCTTCAATGTGAGATTGTCACCCCCATACTAATTTCAAGGTATAATCCAAATATTAAGGGGTCTCTGCGCAAATTTAAAGCCGTTTATTAATTATGCTAATAGATAAACGTTAATCATAAGACCTAGGATATTAGATTCCCATTGAAGATCGAGTAAACGATGGACAAAACCAAGAGCACGAGAGTCTTCAAAATCCGGGCAATCCTGGACATAAAACACAAAACACGAAACACAAGAAAGGAAGAGGCGAGCCTCCTCACAATACACTTATTAGAAATAAAACTGAAAGGATAAGCATGGGTTGTCACCTACGAAGCGCTTATTTTTGTTAACCGAGTCTTGAGCCTGACTCGATCCGCGATACTTAATTTGGTCAAGGAGATTAGAAATGAGAATAAGATCAAATTCCAAGTAGGAATGTCCCCTCCCTAAAATCATCATTGGGACTTTCGAATCTTATAAAGCTGAAAAACTTTAAAGCCCCGATGAGATATAAGATGAGGAGATTCTCCTCTTTTGAATTAAAATCCAGGATATGAAAACTTGTCCCTGATTTTCGAGATGTAAAATAGAAGCAAAGTGTCAAACACTGGATAAAGGGTGGAATGGGTGGGTAAAACATTAGGCACATGAACATAAACTTCTCTTTTCGAATTATTAGAAATATCATCAACCACTTTTGTAGTCAAAACTCCCGTATCGGGCTCAATATCCAAAGTAAACATCATCATCCGGAGGTTTTCAGGAGGACGAGAGGATATGAACATTTATAAAAATCAACGCAAATGATTCATACTCAGAAGTAAATATAATCATTGTTAAGTAATTCTGCAAGAAAAAGAACATCCCCCTATGAAACATAGTCTTCATTCTCAATACCCGGTGGTATCGAGTCATTCGGAGCAAGAAATATATCCGACTCCACCATAAGAGAGTCACTAAGACCTCGAACGGGATAAAGACGGGAGAAAGATTGATTAATAGCAATCAAGAATCTCAAATTAATTCTTCCGAAGAGTGAAGAAATGCATCCTCATTCAAACAATTTTCAATTAGAACGAATATCTTCTTCCAATCAGGCTCAACAAATTCCTGTGGAATTGGATTCGATAGGAAGCGAGTTTACCGGTAACTCCCGATAAGAATACATTATCAAAATAACTCGATTAAAAAGATTTACTAAAACGGTATGGTATCTAAGTGATCAATTCTTTCCGCGAAACAGAAACATAACAAAAATCCTTTAAACCCTTATTCTTAGAAGAAGAATAATCACAAACGGGTATATCACACTTACTTTCATTATTGGATAAATCCTCAGACAAATTCTCAGACTAATTTGGGGTTAGGTTGAGGTCCTTAACACTAGACTCATTTTCTTCATCGATTCTGTTTCGTGGAATATATGTTAAATGTCCTTCCTCATTATGAGAGAGTCCAAATCGGTAAGTCGTGTGTGATAGCAACTGACAAAGGAAGTTAGAAATAAATCTCCGAAAGTAATAAAATCTTACCTCATCATCGTCATCATCATCGTAAAAAAAGAGCTTTCCAAATATTGAAAACTAACTTTAGCCTGCCTGCTCTGAATCTTCATCAAGAGTTTGTAAATCTTTAGAAATTTGAAGTAGCAATTCTTGCTTACTTTCTGGTTTATTTTGCTCCTCTTCTACAACTTGCTTAATTTTAAGAAATCTCTCCTTAGCTAGCAATAAAGCCATACTCTTTTCTTTAGAGGTAATTGATCATAACTTCTTTAAAAGGCTTGTATAGCGTCCAATTAGATTTTCTTGAGCATGCAACCATTTCCGTACGTCGTTTCTTGAGGGGTTGATGAAGTACGAAATATTTGCTGGGGTTGAATGGTCAACAATACGAAGAAAAGAAGTATAACAAGGTTTAGGTTTTCAAGTAATTTGATTCATCGGCTGACACTGAAAACTTTCATGAGAACCCCCGCAGTTTTCACAACAAAGATATTGCTATGGAAAACTTGATGAAGTTTGTGGAAAATTATCATTATCATAGTTTTGATTGAAACACGCGTCCTGCTTATAGACAAATGGAACTTGAGGTGGACAATCAATAACCAAATGAGCATCGCTCCACATAACTCACAAGTGTACGTCCGGGGTTTGGAGAATGTAGGAAAAATTCGGAGGATTATTAAAAGAATTTGGATTTGAATCATAAACGTTAAAATTGCATTTCGAACAAAATCCATTATCAAACTTACTTCCATACCACGCACAAAAACATAGTAAACAACAATACTGATCATCATCCATCCGATTTTTACAATAAAGACAGTGACGATAGTCGAGTGATGCCATACGAATTAAACGATAGAGGAAAAGAAGATTATTTTTGGATTTTATGAAAGAGAAAAATTAATCAAAAAAAGGGGAAAAAAAAATATTTTTGGTTCCGATAGTTAAAAGTGCCACGAGCTCTCTAGAAAAGCGAACAAAGAGGCAGGAGGAGCGGTAAACGCGAAGCTTTAAAAAAAACCTTCACCCTTCGGGTCCAGAGTGTCGTAGGAATCGACCACTCCTTATACCTCTCTTATATTTTTGTTAACTAATGAAAAGCCGAATCGACAATTAACAAACGGTAATTTTCAATATTAAAATAAAAGAAAATACGAATAGAAGTATAAAATATATTTTTGTATTTATATAAATTAAAACAAAAACTTTCACGGGGAAAGGATCTTCAAGGCTTGAATACAAACAATCCCGCAAAAACGCTACAACACTCCCCGCAAGCGGTGCCATTTTTTCAATGTTTGCTAATACGGATCAAACAAATAACCCTTAAAGTATATAATATATATAATAAATGCATATACGTATACGTAAGCTAAGTATCATACAAATTATTCTTAGGAAAGAATAATAAGTAATCAACACGTGTATCGTTCTCCTCGGTGAGAGGTGAATGGAAATTCACGTTTATGTCGAGAATCGAGCTTGATTATCATAAAAGATTAGGGTTTGGTTTCTAATTCTATTAACACAATGGAAAGTAAATTGAGGCAAACATAATCTAAAAAGGCACAATTAAAACATTAAGCATTAAAACGATAATGGGAATTTAAAAACGCGACTAAAAACCTAAATTATCAAATTTTAATCCTAAAAATGTAAATTTCAAATCTAAAAGTCCTAAATGTATAAAAATAATTTTTGAAAAAGAAATTATAACTTTTAGACTTTTATTTTATTTTTTATGAATTTAAAATTAATTTAATCTAAAAATACTAAACTAATTTATAAAAATCTGAAAAATTTATGAAAAATACTTTGACTTATTTAAAATCTATGAAAAATAAAACTGGAAAATAAGCTGAAACAGATAAGCAGTTATTAAGCAAATAAGCAAATAAGCAAAGAAAACTAAAACTGGTATTAATAATTAATAGTGTGGGGGTCTTATGAAAAAGACCCCAGGCGCAGGGTAAGGGTGTAGTTTGTGTGAAGGGGAGGTCACAATGTACGATGCCCCTGTTGATGACCTTTCTTTTTGGAAAACATTTTTTTAATTTTCTTTTTGAAAAAGCTAAGGATAAGCTTAATTAAGCAACTTTAATGAAGAGACTTTATACTAAAACTTATTAATAAGCTAAGAGAAGCACGAATTAAACTGACAGTTTGCTAAGAAAACTAGTTAAGACTTGGAACAATAAGTAAAGACTGAGTGGGCTTTTTATGATTCAATGAGCAATAAGAAAACTTAATAAGCTTAAACAGACCCAACCCTAGGCTTAATAAACCCATTAAACAAGAAATAAGCTAAGGTTTTAAACTGAAAAACTTCAAAAAGCTATTACGACGGTTTGAACAAAAGAGGCTAATCAGCCTTAAGCCCCACTTTTGCAGCTTATTTCCCTAGCTTATAAGCTTATATAAAAAGCTAAAAGCTGAAAACAGATGAAGAGTGGGACTTAATAAACACAAATAAACAAGAAACAAGCAAAGTAATCCTAAGAATAAGCTAGAAACAAGATCTGAACTAGGCAGTTTATGCTGTTTTTGGTATTTCAATGTGTCTTCTTGCAGCTAAGATTTAAAACTCTAAAATACTTTTGACAAACTAGAAGCTTAAAATAGATTGAAACCTAACTAGAATAAACTGAAAACAACCAGAGTTAATCAAAATTAAGCTAGATTCTAACCTTTATTGATTCTGCAATTTCAAACCTTTCAAATACTCGAACTACTTGACTGTTTTTATCTAAAATGCTAAAAAGGCCATTCCAAAGACTTATGACTTAAGACAGATGCATATTGATGCATATTAAACTCAACTTGAACACAAAAACCACACCTCGTATAGCTTTTTAAGAGAATCAACAAATAAGCAGTTTGAAAAACTTTTAGGACAACAAAATTGAATTTTTGATGATAACAAACTTTAAAACTCAACAAGATTTATTTTAAACTAATTAAAACTATCATTTAGACTGAAATAAAGCTAATCAATTCTAGTTTGATAACCAAAACAAGCTTTAGCAAAATTAAGCTAAATCAAACACTTAATAAGCTAAAAACCTAGGCTCAATTAAACTGCATACTCTTATGACTTTTTAAGCTAAATTAAACTTTTCTAAGACTCTAAAATGACTCATAGCAAGCTATAAACTTAAAACGGATTAGTATTGATGCCAAATAAACTCAAATGGATACGAAAATACTACACCTTAAGCATATTAATTTGAATCCAAGCATCACACAGTATAGAACAATTTAGGCATTAACATATTTTAGCACTTGACAAAACAACCTCAAAACTAAACAAGACTTGATTCTAGCTTATGAAAACTTCCATTTAGAACTTAAATAAGCTTATTAAAACTGAATTTGAAACCAAAAAGCTACACAAGCAGTCTTAACTATGTTAAGTTAAGACTATGTTATGACTGCTTGTGCCAAGCACAAAGTCAATGGACCACTCACCCACTCGAGACTAGAGCGCGCAGCGAGCGAAGTAGCGCGAGCACATCTCATTGAGAGCGCAGTTCCCCATGAGACAAAACAAATTAGCTGTTATAAACGTACTGTCTCTCTCTTACACACACACAGAACTACTCTATCTCTCATATATCCCTCGCCGCAAACACCCCGAAACAGCAACTCCACAACACAGCTTCTCACGCATCCCCTCTTCTCCTCAACCTCTAAGGTAGTTACCCTTAGATAATACGGGACGAGAGATGTAGAGCACAACAAGCGATGCGCGAGCATATCAGGCTGGAGAAACAAGCCAATATCGGAGATACTGACGTACCGCCCGAAGAGAGCTCAACAACCTCTATCCGATCCAGTGTCTAGACAACACCAGTTGCGCTCACCAACGGAATGAGGATTATCTATGTGCATAATATCCAAACCCAACACACAGTCTCACAGAAGCAATCGAGCTTTATGGTCCAGAGATGCGGTAAAGAGCAAGGCTTTAAGAAGGATAAGATAAGTTAGGGGATGCTAACTCTAATAGCAAGTACTCTGCTAATTCCAGGCAGTTACAGAAACTTTAAAACAAATCCTAATTCCTTTTTAAGCTATGAGATTAAAACAATATAAGCTAAAGCAAGATAGCTAAGCACAAATTAAGACAAATAAATAAGCTAAACTAAGCAACAAGATAAGCATAAACATTAATTAAGCTTAAAAAGAGTAAAACATCAAGTGTAGACCTTAGTCCTCATCTCAAAAAGGACAAAAATTGCTCAATATAGCTATCAAACTAGCTTTAGCTTATCAAGATAAGCTGGTAAGAAAGCCATAAGCCCCATCCATATCTCTTGATTTATCATACCCAAGGATAAGCTAATTAAGACAGTTTTGAGTAATTTGAGTGATACTTATTTATTTAAGCTTAAAACAAGCTTAACTGAATAAGTGATAGCTTAGAAGGCAATGAGCTTATTTGAGCTTATTTAAGTTAATTCAAAACGCATTTAAAACAAATTTGCTTAAGAGTAAAACATGAATAAAGGACACAATTTAAAAAGAAACTTCAATTTTATTAATGATTTAAATGATTACAAGCTTTGAAAAGTAAAATACAATAACTAAAAGATAATAAGCTGAAAATAAGCTATACTACTCTACTCTTACTCCTACACTAGATTCTCTTAATGTCTCAACATCTCCTATTTATGAGTGAAGAGGGAATCTCTAGCCCTTAAGCACGCTCTACGAAAAGCAAAAAATACGATCCCCCCATCCATTCAAATCCTAAAGCCTTTGATTTTTAATCCATCATTTTCATCCCTTGATCATTCTCCACGTTTCTCCACCAAACAAAAACCATAGGATTGCTAGTGTGGCTATGAAATGTCAGATGTGTTAGGTGGCAGACTTTCTAGAAGCAAAGGGTGTGTGCGTGGGTGAATGATTTTACCCGTGTTCTTGTTGTGTGTAAATGAGGGAGGGAAAAAAGGATGAAAAAGAGTATACAGTAACTATTTTGACGCCATAAATTTGACTTGTGTTTATATGAATGGGTGGTTGACTTAGGCTTATAATTGGCGCCAAGGGTTGTGGGTTGAATTAATTAGAATAATAATTAGGATTTTGGACTGTTAATAGAAAGG
This sequence comes from Tanacetum coccineum, assembly GCA_026074375.1. Classification (NCBI taxonomy): domain Eukaryota; kingdom Viridiplantae; phylum Streptophyta; class Magnoliopsida; order Asterales; family Asteraceae; genus Tanacetum; species Tanacetum coccineum. Next base: position 23,545 of record BQNB010004781.1, on the reverse strand, counting down.
AGTTTAGGTTAGGGTTTATAAGCAAATATCTAATGGGGCTGACACCGGCCCATTAAATGGCACGGGTGGCCCATTAAAGGATAAACTACGCCTTCGGCTTCATTTTTCACACAACAATAACGCTCTTTCCATTCCCTGTAGCTTGGTTTTGTCCGTTTCGCCTCTGTTTGTCCTTTTGATTGAATATTCGTACTTGCAAGACTCAATTCACGAAATACACATATACAATGCATTTTTATGTACTTTTTGTCATTATGGGTCTTTTTAGCTCGTTTAATTAGGTAAAAGGTAATGTTGGTATGTTAACACAACCGAAAATCCCCCAACTAAGCTATTGCCTGTGTCTCACTGGCACTGTCAATCAATACACACATATCAAAACCAAAATTTCAACGCCCCTACTAGACTAATTACCAGTCTCGAAAAGTAGCTAAGTGGTTCATCTAAGAGGATTAAAAGAATCACTAGTTTTTGAAAAGCCCCCCCGATTTAAATCTCTCTACCATTTTTATGCGCGATAATTATTATAATTCATACATCTCCATAACTTCACAAAATCCAAGAAACACGTAAAAAGGAAGAATTTCATCGTACTTTGAGAAAATATCACCTGCCCAATACCAATCTTAAAAAGAAGAAAATCATAATAAATACATTTAAGATATGCTAACGACTACAAAATGACAATTTGAGAACGCAAAGCCACTTTCTGCTCCCTTATTCCTAAGTCCTCTAAAGGTTTTATTCTTATTATTGGTGACAAAGAAATTAAATTCTTAATCAATATAAAGTAAACTCAGTTAGACCACAATTATTTGAAATCCTTTCTAAGAGACGATAAATGTGTGAAATAAGTCCACATAAGAGGTTCTAATTTCGCAAGATTTAGGGGTTATCATTTTTATTTCATCTGAAACAACTCAACTACGAGTCTAGAGACTGAGGCTTTATTTAGATAACCCCAGAGTCAAAATTTGGCTTTATTATTATTATTATTGCAACATTATTAAACCTTGTCTTTAAACAAATGACACAATGTGTAAATGCGAGCACTGACCATGGTCCAGGAGTCGTATTTTGACCTCGGTAAATTCCTCGATATTTTAGAAGGCTGCAACATCCGTTGTGTGCCGGCAAGATGCATCAAACTTTTATCAGTCTCGGATTATTACTATGTGCCTTATTTAGAAGACTACCAATCTGTTGAATCCGGCAAGAGGCAGTAACTTTTAATCAGCCCAACAGTTCATATTATAGATTACCTCCACCCTTTAAACGACTACCACATCGGTTGTGAGCCGGCAAGAGGCAGTGGTCTTATTTCGGCTTTGGTTTATTACATAATTATTATTATTATCCAAATTTCAAGTCCTGTGGTCTTAACTAACCTAGACAATGTATCGAGCCGTCCCGGAATGCGTAGCCTATTTCCTCACAACACTAGACAAACCTCGATGGTGAACCTGGCTTTACAAACCAGAAGAACTCTCTACGAAGGAATCTAAACTAATAATAGCAAAAACCAAAGCAACTTTTATTTAATCACCAATAATATAAAGTTGTATTAAGACTGATTGAGCGAAAAAGCCACAATTAACTTTTATGAGCCTCAAAGAGGATCCAACTACTCTATTTTAGTCATCTAACTTATAAAAAACTTCTATCATTTTCGTTCTTCGCATATTTAAAATCTTTAATAAACAATATGCCGCGAACGCTTAGTCAATAAAAAAACAAGCTTAGCATATTAAAGTCTATCAATGTAAACTTGCAAACTCTGGCTTTTTTAAGCTAAGAATTACGCACTTTTAAAGCTTCTATATAAAAGAGTACTAATGCAAAACTTAAATTTATATAAGTTAAGGGGCAAGCTAGAGCGCAACATGCTCGATCAAGTCAAAATTTATTCGTTCTTACCATCAGAAAAACACTTATTTTATTTTTGAATTTTTTTTAATTTTGGCATAAAATCACATATTTTTGGTATTTTTGGTGGCAAAACGGGGTTACGTGAAGACAAAGCAAATGCAAGTAAGATCAAATCGATAGATACCCCCATACTAGAACTAAACATTGTCCTCAATGTGGGATTGCCACCCCATACTAAAATCAATGCATAATCCTAATATAAAAGGGTCTCTACGTAAATCTAAAGCCGTTTATTAATTATGCTAATAGATAAACGTTAGTCAATAAGATCTAGGATATCAGATTCCCATATATAAGCATGCTAAGGATTGAAGCTCGAGTGAACGATGGACAAAATCACGAGCACGAGAGTCTTCATAATCTGGGGCAATCCTGAACATAAAACATAAGCCACGAAACACGAGAAAGCAAGAGGCGAGCCTCCTCACGTCACACTTATTAGAAAATAGAAAAAAAAGATAGAAACACGGGTTGCCTCCCGAGAAGCGCTTGTTTTTGTTAATCGAGTTATGAGCCTGACTTGACCCTGAATTTAGTGGTCTATGGGGAAGGTTTGGAGATCCGGGACAACCATAGGTCGTATGTCCCCTCCAAAATAATGTTTGAGTCTATGACCGTTCACCTTTAAGTTTGGTCCGTCGGTTTGAGATAATTCGATGGTACCATAAGGGAAAACTTGAGTAACGGTTAATGGTCCGGTCCAACGGGTTTTGAGCTTGCCCGAGAAGATCTTTAATCGAGAATTGAAGAGAAGAACTAGATCACCAACGTTGAAAACGCGGTTCTTAATCTTGGAGTCATGAATCTTCTTCGTGTTCTCTTTGTAGATTAAAGATTTCTCATAGGCTTGATCCCATAGTTCATTTAATTCATTCATTTGAACTTTTTGGTGATCACCCGCGGACTTGAGATCAAAATTGCAATGTTTCAAGGCCCAATAGGCCTTGTGTTCAAGCTCGATAAGAAGATGACAAGCCTTTCTGTACACAAACTTATAAGGAGTGCATCCGATGAGTGTTTTGAATGCTGTACGGAAGGCCCAAAAAGCATCATCTAACTTATTAGACCATGAAGCACAATATTCGCCTACGGTCCATTCCAAGATACGTTTCAAACCACGATTTAAAACCTCCACTTGTCCACTACTTTGTGGATGACACGCAGTAGAAAGACGGTGTGTAACTCCATACTTAAGCATGACCTTTGCGAATTGGTCATTGCAAAAATGAGTACCATGATCACTAATTATAGCACGAGGAGTTCCAAATCAGGCGAAGAGAGATTTCAAAATTTTTACGATGACTCGGGCATCATTAGTGGGGAGCGATTTCGCTTCAACCCATTTAGACAAGTAGTCAATGGCCACGAGAATGTACTTGTTCCCTCGAGAAGACGGGAACGGGCCCATAAAGTCGATGCCCCATACGTCAAAGATCTTGCATACTTGAATCGCATTTTGGGGCATTTCATCCTTTTGCGAGATTTTGCCTTGACGTTGACATAAGTCACATAACTTCACAATGTCATGGGCATCACGATAAATCATCAGCCAATAGAAACCAGAATCAAAGACTTTCTTAGCGGTGTAGTTTGCACCATGATGTCCCTCGGTGGGTCAATTATGGTAATCTGTGAGGATATCAACGGCTTCTTGGCCGTAAACACATCGTCTAATCACTTGATCCGAACAAATTCTAAACAAGTATGGGTCGTCTCAAAAATAATGCTTCACATCCTTAAAGGATTTTTTCTTTTGTTGGGATGACACCCCTTTTAATATAAAATTCCTCGCATGGTAATTTGTAATATCGGCAAACCATGGGGTACTAGAATCACCACGAAAAGACATCATTCCGAGGGTCTCGAGAGGAAATGTTTCATTAATTTTCTTTTTCTCGAGATCACCTTGATGAGGATTTTCTAATCTCAACAAGTGGTCGGCCGTGAGATTCTCTGCTCCTTTTTTATCACGAATAATGACATCAAATTCTTGGAGTAGGAGAGTCCACTAGAGCAATCTCGGTTTAGCATCTTTCTTAGCAAGAAGATATTTGAGAACCGAGTGGTCCGTATACACGATGGTTTTCTACAAGACTAAATAGGACGAGAATTTTTCAAAAGCATACACCACGACTAATAATTCTTTCTCCGTAGTTGTGTAATGAGCTTGAGCATCGGTCATAGTCTTGCTCGCATAGTGTATAGGCTAAAAATGTTTGGTCTTATGTTGCCCCAGGATTGCACCTACCGTAAAATCACTAGCATCACACATAATCTCAAATGGTAGGTCCCAATTGGGGGAAACTAAAATCAGAGCTTCTGTTAATTTATTCATAAGAGTTTCAAACGCTTTAATACATTCTTTCGAGAAGATGAACTTTTTATAGAAGATGGGTCATCGACCGGACGATTTTAGAGAAATCTTAAATAAATCAACGATAAAACCCGGCGTGACCTAAAAAACTTCAAACACATTAAACGGAAATGGGATGAGGTAGCTTTGCTATTACATCAACTTTATCCCTATCAACCTCAATCCTAGATTTAGAGATCTTATGGCCGAGGACAATGCCCTTTTTGACCATGAAATGGCACTTCTCCTAATTTAGAACTAGGTTGGTGTCTTCGCACCGTTTAGACATTTTTGTCTAAATGGTAAGAGGCCAAGATGAGAAAGAATCTCGAAGACTGAGGAAATCAATTCAAGAATGACCTCCATTGTTTTCCCCGATCATGTCGTGGAAAATAGCCATTATGCACCTTTGTAACGTACCCAGAGCATTACATAAGCCGAAAGTCATATGTCGGTAGGCAAACGTCCCATAAGGGCAAGTGAAGGTGGTCTTCTCTTGGTCTTGCGGGTCCATAGGAATATGAAAGTATCCGGAAAATACATCTAAAAAGCAATAGTATTTGTTCCCTGCTAAACGTTCAAGCATCTGGTCCATGAAAGGCAATGGGAAATGGTCTTTACGAGTAGCATCATTAAGCTTCTGGTAATCAATACAAACACGTCATCCGGTGACTAGCCTTGTAGGAATCAACTCATTATCTTCATTCGTCACAATGGTCATACCTCCCTTTTTAGGAACACAATGAACGGGGCTTACCCACGGACTATCAGAGATAGGGTAAATCAATCCGGCATCAAGGATTTTGATAACTTCCTTTTTGATCACCTCATTAATTTTTAGGTTCACCCTTCTTTGATGTTGGACTGCCGGTTTAAAGTCATCCTCCATTAATATTTTGTGAGTTCAAAATTAAGGGTCGATGCCCTTAATGTCAGAGATTTTCCAAGCGATGGCACGCTTGTATGACTTTAGAACCTTTAGAAGGCGGGCCTTTTCATCATCTTTTAAGCTTTTAGCAATTAGGACGAGTAATTTATTAGTCTCTTCTAAAAATGCATATTCAAGATGAGAAGGTAAATCCTTGAGCTCAAGCTCCGGAGGATCATCAATAGAAGATTTTATTACTTTAAGTTCCTCAAACTTAAGTTCTTTCAGAGGGAGAGGAGATGATGGATCATCATTTAATAACTTCTCAAGTAGAAGAATGTCTCCTTCCAGATCAAAGTTGGCATCATCAATTCCCGGTGGAATTGAATCACTTGTAAGACAAGCTTCGATCTCTTCCTAACTAAGTCACCTCCCTCAAAAGAGTATGAGAGAGGTGGGAAGATGTATAATGATACGATCAAAGACAGCAGGGGATTTCCTCTCTTAGAACTATCCAAATCCGAGTACCCTTGAGTATTACTCCTCACATGTAACGTATTACATCGATTCGATGACGATAAAATCATCATAACTCTATGTTAGTCTCGAAGATGCTGACATTAAATGTTATGGCTTCATCATTGACTCAAAGGGTTAATTCTTCACCGTGTTCATCGATTAATGCTCGTGTCGTCCTCAAGAAAGGCCTCCCGAGAATGAGGGGAACCCGAGGATCGACATCATAATCAACGACAACAAAATCGGCCAGAAAGTGAAACTTTCCTACTTTCACAAAGACATCTTCGGCAACACCAACCGGATAAGCAACCGATCGATTTGCGAGCTCGAGAGTCATGCGAGTAGGAGTAAGTTCCGGGAGTGGGAGCTTCTTCCATACGGAAAGAGGCACTAAGTTAATGCTAGCGCCAAGATCGGCCAAGGCTAAGCACTCATCTAGCTCTGAAAAATCACAAGGAATAAGAAACTTGCCGGGTCTCCAAGTTTTTTGGGCAACTTTTTTAGTGAGCACGCTGAACACTTGCAATTAACTGGACTAATTCAAATTCAAATAATTTATCTGTATTACTAAGGAGACTCTTAAACGTAGAAGCGAACTTAGGCATGTGAAGAAGAGCATCCGCAAAGCTATGGTTAAAATGTAATCTTTGAAAGATTTGAAGGAACTTCAACATTTGATTATTAGCTTTCTCTCGGAGCTCTTGTCGTTAATCCTTGAAGGATGAAGTATCGAAAGGTTTAGGATTAGGTTTTGGAGAAAGATCGGGCTCTGGAATAGGAACTTGGACAACCGGAGGTTCCGGACGTGTGCGGTACTTGTAGTTTGTACCTTATCCTTTGTCGCCTCTGGTTCACGTTCCACTTCCTTCGGAAGAGGAGAAGAAGTAGGTGGAATCGTAGGTCCATCATAAGAAACACCACTTCGGGTAGTAATAGCTTTCAAGTCACCTCTCGGGTTAGCAATGGTATTACTAGGAAGTGATCCTAAACCCGAGGGACTATTCATTTGAAAAAAACTGCTCATCATGTTCTTTATATCATTCTTTAACTCATTGCTCTGATTCCTCATCATAGTCTAGACTTCATTCTTATATTCTACCTTCATATTGTTTATTTGATTTTGCATGGCTCTTATATTAGCATCATTATCCCTTCATGTAGATCGAGAAATCGTTCAAAGGTCCAACTTGAGTTTGATTAAGCGGAGCTTGAGAATTTTGATTTCCTTGATTGAAATGATTCTGATTGTATCAGTTCTGATTGTTCTGCACATTTGGTTGAGGAAAAATGGGTGGTCTCGATTGATTGCTATCCCGATAATTAGTTTCTCCTTGAGGAGGATATCTCGGACCTCTTTGATTGTAGGTCCCTGTGGCTATAGAAGCATTAAAAGTGTTGCCCTCGGTAGCAAGACACACATAGTGAGGATGCAGTCCACCACAAGTAACACAAATTTCTTATATAGCTTTAACGGGAGCTGGTGAAGGAGTCTTGTTTTGAAGAAGCATAGCCTTAACGGCATCAGTAAGAGCGGTAATCTCTGGTAGATAAGCAGTAGTAGAAGAAGAAGTAGCACTCGCTTTTGAAACAACCGGGTTGTTTCTTGAAGTGCGAACTTTCGAATTATTCTCAATAATATCAAATCAGCTCGATTAGTAACGGTTCAAAGATTACCACCTGCGGCTACATTAATAATCTTGATGGATTTGTGTCAACGCCATTGTAAAACTGTCGATTTGATGCAATTCTGTGATCTCCCAAACTGACAGATCTTTGCCGCCTGCAAGGTGATATCCAACTTGTATAAATAACAATTGACTATAGAAAACAATAACTATGAATAGTTATTTATATGCGGAATCTACACAATAATTATTAAGAAGACCAATTAATACTAAACTTTGATTAATCTCTTTAAGTGATACAGATTTACTAACATATGAATATGATTTGTATTTGAGATATATATAGAAATTGATTCTATGTCGTCACCTCTCTAATGCCGTAGTGGTTCCTTTATATACCAAGGATAAAACCCAAACAGCTGTACAAAACGCGTAAAAGATAATACATATCTTTTCCTACAATATCTCATACATATCTCTTAAACGGTACTAACTATTTTATACTAACGGTACTAACTATCTGAGCAGTACTTAACACTTTGTACTGTCAGTACTAACTATAACTAGCGGTACTAAGTATATTAACTAACGGAACTAGTAGGAATGATATATTTCCCAACAATCCTCCTCTAAACATGATTGTTGAACTTGTTTAACTTCATGTTCTTTCAAGTTATTCTTCTTAAGTTCTTGGAGGATGTATCCAAACACTTTGTCAAATCTTGATATCTAATTATCTTCAGCTATCCATCTTTATCAGCAACATGTCTTTTCAGCAACACAGCAACATCTTTTCAGCAACAATCCAACTAAGTTGGCTTTGTAGTTTTTGGCAAACTACCATCCATGAACGGTTTATTTCTTTACTAGTAGTCGTTTGCTGTGGGATACGTAAAACTCTTTATTGAAAAAATATGGGAGTTATTACCATACAGTATTTTGGTAAACTGGTCAACCACAACGGATTGATTTTTGTCTTTACCAAATACTAGTTTTGCTTTTGGACTAGCCAATGCTTCATTGCCATAACATGGTGCATTGATAAATCATATAGTTTTAGGCAAACTATCAGCCAACAATAAGATTGAGTGGTCTTTACTCAAGAACAGTTGAACCTGGACTAGCCAACTCTTAATCCATGAAGCAAGGTGAGTTGAAAACCAACAATTATTTGGTAAATGTCAACCATAAACGGGATGGGAGAAGTCTTTACAAAAGCCGTTTGCTCATAGGACTAGCCAGTTCTTATGCTATTAAGCATGGTGAACTGATGACCAATTGTTGTGTGGTGGTCAGCCACACTCAAACCCTTCTCATCTCCATTCACAGCATCACTTTTCATCAATCTATTGTTTAATAAATCTGGTCAAATCAAGAGCACCAGTACTTTCTCTTTCAACCTCCAATCCAAGATAAAGCATTCTTTGCAATAAATCCTTGGAAAGAGGATACCTTCTTTCAACTAACATGTGGATGACTATCCCATCTTTAAGTTCTAGTATGCAAACTCCACAAGGTTCATACAATCTCAACCCGGCGTGACCTAAAAAACTTCAAACACATTAAACGGAAATGGGATGAGGTAGCTTTGCTATTACATCAACTTTAGCCCTATCAACCTCAATCCTAGATTTAGAGATCTTATGGCCGAGGACAATGCCCTTTTTGACCATGAAATGGCACTTCTCCTAATTTAGAACTAGGTTGGTGTCTTCGCACCGTTTGAGTATTTTGTCTAAATGGGAGAGGCAAGAAGAAAAAGAATCCCCGAAGACCAAGAAATCATCCCTGAAGACCTCCATTGTTTCCTCGATCATGTCGTGGAAAATAGCCATCATGCACCTTTGGAACGTGCCCGGATACTTTCAGATTCTCTTGGTCTTGCGGGTCAATAGGAATCTGAAAGTATCCGGAAAATCCATCTAAAAAGCAATAGTATTCGTTCCCTGCTAAACGTTCAAGAATCTAGTCCATAAAAGGCAACGATAAATGGTCTTTACGAGTAGCATCATTAAGCTTCTGGTAATCAATACAAACACGCCATCCGGTGACTAGCCTTGTAGGAATTAACTCATTATCTTCATTCGTCACAACGGTCATACCTCCTTTTTTGGAACACAATGAATGGGGCTCTCCCACGGACTATCGGAAATACGGTAAATCAATCCGGCATCAAGGAGTTTGATAACTTCCTTTTTGATCACCTTATGAATTTTTGGGTTCACCCTTCTTTGATGTTGGACTTTCGGTTTAAAGTCATCCTCGATTAATATTTTGTGAGTACAAAATTAAGGGTTAATGCCCTTAATGTCGGAGATTTTCCAAGCGATGGCACGCTTGTGTGACTTTAAACGACTTAGAAGGAGGGCCTTTTCATTAGTTTTTAGTTTTTAGAAATTCGTTGGTGATTTATCATTCTTCCAAAAAATGTATATTCAGATTGAGAAGGTTAATCCTTGAGTCAAGCTCGGGGATAATCAATAGAAGATTTTATTATTTTAAGTTCCTCAAAATTAAGTTCTTTCGGAGGGAGAGGAGATGATGGATCATCATTTAATAACTTCTCAAGTAGAAGAATGTCCCCCTCTGTATCAAAGTTGGCATCATCAATTCTCGGTGGAATTGAATTACTTGTAAGACAAGCTTCGATCTCTTCCAAAATGAAGTCACCTCCCTCAAAAGGAGTGAGAGAGGGATAAGAGGTAGTAATGATAGGATCTGAAGATGGAGTGGGATTACCACTCTTAGAACTATCCGAAAATCCGAGCACCTCTTGAGCATACTCCTCACATGTAATGTCTATGACATCGATTCGATTAACCGATTAATCATCATATCTATAGGAGTATCTCACAGTGTGTCTGACATTAAATGTTATGGCTTCATCATTGACTTGAAGAGTTAGCTCTTCGCCATGTACATTGATTAATGCTCGTACCGTACTCAAGAAAGGCCTCCCAAGAATGAGGGGAACCCAAGGGTCGACATCATAATCAACGACAACAAAGTCAGCCAAAAAATGAAACTTTCCTACTTTCACAAAGATATCTTTGGCAACACCAACCAGATAAGCAACCGATCGGTTTGCGAGCTCGAGAGTTATGCGAGTAGGGGTAAGTTCCGGGAGCGAAAGCTTCTTCCATACGAAAAGAGGCATTAAGTTGATGCTAGCGCCAAGATCGGCTAAGGCTAAGCACTCATCTAGCTCTGGAAAATCATAAGGAATGAGAAACTTACTGGGGTCTCTAAGTTTTTTGGGCAACTTTTTAAGGAGCACCGCCGAACAATTCTCATTTAATGGAGTATTTGCCAATTCGAATAAAATTATCCTTATTAATAAAGGAGACTTTATACGTAGATGCGAAACTAGGCATGTGAAGAAGAGCATCCGCAAAGCTAATGTCAAAATGTAATCTTTGAAAGATTTGAAGGAACTTCAACATTTGATTATTAGCTTTTTCTCAGAGCTTTTGGTCGTTAAGCCTTGAAGGATAAGGTATCGAAGGTTTAGGATTAGGTTTTGGAGCACATCGGATTGATAATAGGAATTAGACAACCAAGGTTGGAGTATGCTGTATTTCTACGTTTGCAGTTTGCACCTTGTCCCTTGTCGCCTCTGGTTCAAGTTCTACTTCCTTTGAAGAGGATGAAGATGTAGTGGTATCGTAGGTCATCATTAGAAAAACCACTTTGGGGTAGTAATAACCTTTTTTTTTTTTTCTTTTTTTCTTTTTTTTTTTTTATTATTTTTTTTTTTTTTTTTTTTTTTTTTTTTTTTTTTTCTTTTTTTTTTTTTTTTTTTTTTTTTTTTTTTTTTTTTCTTTTTTTTTTTTGTTTTTTTTTTTTTTTTTTTTTATTTTTTTGTTTTTTCTTTGTTTTTTTAATTTTTTTTTTTTTTTTTTTTTTCTTTTTATATTTTTTTTTTTTTTTTTATTTTTTTTATTTTTTTTTTTTTTTTTTTTTTTTTTTTTTTTTTTTTTTTTTTTTTCTTTTTTTTTTTTTTATCCTTTTTTTTTTGTTTTTTTTTTTTTTTATACGCTTTTTTTTTATTATTCATTTTTTATTTTTTTTTTATGTCACCTCCTTTCTGTTGGTTTTGTCTTTTTTTTTTTTTTTATTTTTTTTTTTTTTTTTTTTTTTTTTTTTTTTTCTTTTTTTTTTTTTTTTTTTTTTTTTTTTTTTTTTTTTTTTTTTTTTTTTTTTTTTTTTTTTTTTTTTTTTTTTTTTTTTTTTTTTTTTTTTTTTTTTTTTTGTTTTTTTATGTTCCTATTTTGTTTTTTCTTTTTTTTTTTTCTTTTTTTTTTTTGTCTTAATTTTTCGTTGTTTTCTTTTTTTTCTTTTTTTTTTTTTTTTTTTTTTTTTTAATTTTGGTATCTTTTTATTTTTTGTTTTTTTTTTTGTTTTTTTTTTTTTTTTTTTATTTTTTTTTTTTTTTCTTTTTTTATCTTTTTTTTTTTTCTTTTTTTTTTAATTTTTTTTTTTTCTATTTGTTATGTTGTTATTCTTATTATCTTTTTCTTTTTTTTTTTTTTGTTTTTTTGATCTTTCGTTCCTGACCCGTATTTAGGGTGCTTATTATTTTTATTGTAATGATGACCACTGCTATACAGGCTGTTCTGCCTAATGATCGGTATCGATGTCATTCTATAGCTCGGAAAGTGGTAGTTTCTCCGATTAACTCCGAGATCATGGTGAGCTATGTTTAGTAACTTTGTGGAATTATGTCACAATGTCTCTTACTGTTATCTTCTGTGCTTGTTCCTATGCTTATTAGCTCCGTTGGATTTTGAATCATATTGTCTCTCTATCACATGTTGTTTAGCATACTGGTCTTTGTTCAGTCATCTCCTGCTTCAAGGTAGTCTTGGATGCATCATTTCATTATCGAATACTTATGGGTGGTTACATCAATTCTGAGTGACTGCATCTATGATATTAATGCGACGAATCGATATTGATTACCTCCAGTGTTTACTGAGTTTGTGTTCCGTGTAGAATTCTATTTTGCACGTGAGTATGTGTCTCCTCAAGCTATGGACTTGTGTTTGGATGTGTTTCATATTGTTGCTGGAGCTTCTGGTTTTATTGTTTACCGCGCGGATTTTGCCACTTAGGTGTGATTGATGACGTACTGTAGCTGGTCCTCTGAGAAATTTTAAAGGTGAGTTGTGTATGCGTCTCTGTAGATTTGATTATTGACTTAGAACGTTGATCAATGTAGTGGTTCTAGCATACATGGTCAGGCGGTTGAAGGTTCAAACCGTGGAGGCCTGCGTTTCTGATTATGTATGAATGAGGCATTGTAGGCATGCAGAATGAAATAAGCGTAGTTAGCTCTCGACAGTTGTGAGGTGACCATTCGGTTGATCCAGCTGACTGGCTCTACTCATGTATGGTGTAAGATGCCTTGTGTGGAGGCTCGCACCACACATAATAGTCTTTCTACAGGTACGTTTGTCTTGCTGCACAATCTAGACTGTTGTAAAGTGCAAGAGCACTAGCTCGGATTAGTTAAGAGCGAGTCTTTTGTGTACTTGAAGACCAAAAGCATAACAGACCCTAATGTTTCAATCTGTCAATTTAGCTCAATCAAGCGATCGCATTAAGCGTTGAATCTGAGCCTGGTATGTGAATGAGAGGTCAAATGAGTGTTATTGTGAAGAAGAAGAAGCAGTTAGCCATGGTAGAACAATCGGCATATTGAGATTTTTTGAAAACAAGAATGCCCGCGTAATCTTGGTTTGCCGGACTTGACATCGATAAGCCAGTGAGATGATCGTTATGTCGAACTATAGAATTAGTAGCTTTTATTAGCTACGATCCATTAAATGTTCGAATCTCACAGTGCCGTGTTATCGATGTGTTTGTCTGTCAGTAAGATGATGCGTAATCGCCATCTGGCTGGTCGGACTACTGCAGACTTCTATATATGAGATTTTTCGTGCTGAAATCGCGTTCTCTGGCAGTGACTGATACAGAGGAGTGGGTAGTTTGTTCGCGGTCGATTTGCATGCAATTCCGTTGATCGCAATTCAGGATGCAAGGCTGCAATTGCTGTTTTAAGTGAATCGTGATTGAGTAGGAGTTGGGAACTTTTCGGAGTTCAAGCGATTTTGTTTAAACTTTAATTGTATAACGCGAGCTCCTATGGCATGCAATCATTATGGTATTCAGATAAATTTCCACGTTTGTCGCGATGTGAAACGGATATTCATACTTGGACTGAGTGAATTCTTATTTGTCAAAATGACATGTGGCTTTCCCTACTTTGAGCGATTCCACTGAATACGGTCTTTAAGATCTGGAATACCGTGACATATGAGATGTTTAAATTCCGAACTCAATACCTGTAAGTAGTAACATCATTGACTTTAGATGACATGCATCTACGTACTGGTATGGATCGTATTTTTAGGATCGGGATATAGAGGAAGTAGATGTGCCGCTTATTCACATATCTGCTCAGATTTACCACGAAGAACTCGTTCCGCCATGTCTCAAGAGTGGAGAAAATACGAAGCGGAAAGGAAAGCGGATATCAACTTCGATTTTAGTCCAAGTCACAAAGTTCGCGAGACATCTCTCCTTGATTCTGATTATACCGGTTCTGATTGTTCTGCACATTCGGTTGAGGAAAACCGGGTGGTCTTATATGATTGCTAGCACGATAATTAGTTTCTCCCTGAGGACGGTATCCGTGACCTCCTTGATTGTAGATCCTTGTGGCTGCAAAAGCATTGACAGTGTTGCCATCAGTAGCAAGACACTCATAGTAACGATGTGGACCACCACAAATAACACAAGTTTCTTCCATAGCTTTAACGTGAGCTGGTTAAGGGGTCTTGTTTTGAAGAAGCATAGCCTTAACGACATTAGTAAGAGCGGTAATCTCCGATAGATAAGCAAGAGTAGAAGAAGAAGTAGTAGCACACATTTTTGAAACAACCGGTTTGTTTCTTCAAGTGCGAACTTTCGACTTATTCTTAATAATAGTCAAAGCATCTCGAGGAGTACGGTTTAAGAGATTACCATCGGCGGCTGCATTTAGAGAATCTTGATCGGATTGCGTCAACGCATTGTAAAATGTGTCGATTTGATGCAATTCTGAAAAATCGTGATGTGGGCATTTACGGAGAAGATCTTTAAAACGGTCCCATGCCTCACTAAACGTTACATCAAACCTTTGCTGAAAATTCATGATGTCATTCTTTAGATTCATAGTCTTCGAAGGAGGAAAGAAATAATTCACAAACTTAGAAACGAGATCTTTCCATGTATGGATAGAACAAGGGGGTTCTTTTTCAAGCCAAATCCGAGCTGCCCCCTCAAGAGAAAATGGGAAAAGCATCAACTGATAGCGTCACGTGGAACATTCTTGTACTTAAGCGTAGAAGTGATCTTGTTAAACCAATGAATATGAGAATGGGGATCGTCCCTCTCAAAACTATGAAATTGACTCGAAGTTACTAGCGTAAGTAACCCGACTTTTAACTCAAAATTTTTGGCAAGTACGGCGGGAAGAACAATCGCATCTCCGTAACCCTCGGTGGGTGCTTGGAGTAATTTCAACATAGTACGTGTATCCGCCATAGTGTCAACGGGAGTCTCTACAATAGTTCGAAGCTCGGGTTTGACTATTTGCTTGGAACGTCTATGATTACGTCGCTTCAGAATCGTGGAAGATTCAACAATTAATTTCGATGAAGAGTGGGTGCGCATGCACTAAAAAAAATAAAATAAAAGAAATAAATCTAAAAGAAAAATATTTTTTTAAACTGATAGTCAAAGGTGCACGATAGCTCTCTAGAAAACGCACAAAGAAGCGGAGGAGCGGGTAAGCGCGAAGCGTTTTAAAAACCTTCTCCTTTCGGGTCGAAGTTCGTAGGATCAACCCTCCTTATACCTCTCTGATAGTTTATTAATCTAAAGGTGAGCTGATTTAACAATTGACAACACGGTTTCTTTTGTTGTTTTTTTAATTTTTTGGTATTTTAAATACTTTAGGAAAAGTATTATTGGTGTTTTAATAAATCCACAAAAATAAATCGAGAAAAATAAAATATTTTTGATTTTTTTAGTTTTATATAAAAGAAAATGAAAATAATAAAGAAATATAAAATTTATATTCACAAAAAACGATAACTTCACGGGGAAGGGTCTTCAATGCACTAATCTTCAAACTTCAACGCGATAATCGTTTCACACTTCCCCGGCAGCGGCGCCAAAAATTGATTACACGTATATTATTAGTATATATAATATAAGTAAATAGGCAAATTACTCTTAGGGAAGAGTAATAAGCTAATCACTAATAAAATATATTTTCGAAAAGTATTGATAAGAAAATTACCCTTAGGAAATGATAAAATTCAAATCGTTCCCGAGTCGTTTTCCCAGCGAAGCGTGAATATTGAAAATCTTGTTTCGGTTCGTGATCGGGTGCTTGAATAATCAAAATTTTGGATTTTGGATTCTAAAACTAATAACGCAAAGGGAAAGCACATAAAGGCACATTAATCTAGGAATAAAGGCAATTTAAAATTCTAACGACATTTAAAACAATTAAAATTTAACTAATATTAACTAAAAATTACAAAATAGAACTCTTAAAACTTAAAATGTAAATATCTTAAACTAAAATGTATTAAACTAATTTTTAATAACAGAAAATATTGTTTATATAATTTTAAACTAATTAAAAGTATTTTTAAAACTAAATAAGACTAAAAAATTAAACTAAAAATACTAAACTTGATCCTAAAAATTTGAGAAAGTTTCTAAAAATACTAGATTATATTTTTGAGGTTTACAAAGAAAAACGACTCAGTAAGCTACCATCAAATACGTATAAAGCATAGAAGAAACAAACATATAAATGAAAAAGTCCCAAGGGCAGATGGTAAGACGTGTGTGTGTTGAGGGGGAGGTCACAGGTTCGAGTCCTGCGACTGTCCCTTTTTGCAAAACATTTTTTTATCTTTTCTTTTTGAAAAAGCTGAAGAATAAAAAAGAATAAGCAAATTTAGATAAGGGACTTAAGCCAGAACTTATTAATAAGCTAGAAAAAGACAACCAAAAGTACAGTTGGCTTAATTAATACTATTAGATATTTAGCTAAAACTATTTGGATTTTTAGACTCAATAAGCAACTAGAAAACTAATAAGCTAAAAACAGACTTAGACCTAAACTTAATAAGCACTAATGACTAGAAATAAGCAAAAACAAGCTGAAAAACAACTAAAACCACTTAGATAGTTTACTCTAAAAGAGTGTTTTAAAAGGACTTTTACCACTATTTAAAGCTAAGATTTAGGACTAATAAGCACTCAGAAAAAGCTAAAAACTAAAAACAGATTAAGATCTAAACTGAAATGACTCAAATAAGCTAGAATTAAGCAGATTAATTTAGGAAACAAGCTAGAAAAGAAAAAATGAAAAGGAAAAATTACTCTACTTGTTTTTGGCTTTTTTTAGTTGAAATGACTACTTGCAGCTTAATTTTAAGACTCAAAAACTATTTTGACAAACTAAAAAGCTAGAAATAGATTGAAATCATACTACAATAAGCTAAATATAATCAAAATTAACCAAAGTTACGCTAGAATGTAACTACAAATGATCTGCATTATGAGACTTTTAAGAACAAATCATGAAGCTTGACTGTTTTTGATCCTAATTACTCAAAAGGCTAATCCTAAGACTACTACTCAAAACATATGTAAATTGATGCAATTGAAACCAATTTAGAACACAAAAGCTACATGTCAAAGAGACTTTTGAAAAGTTCAACAAATAAGCAGTTTTAAAAACATAAGGACTAGCAGACTTGACTTTTTGATTAAACAAACTACAAAACTTAACAAAACTAATTTTAAACTTATTAAAACTAATATTTAGACTAAATTAGAGCTTATGAAAACTGATTTGAGTACCAAAAATAGATTAGACACTATTTTACCATATTTAAGTTCCTTAACCCAAACACCCCTTTAAAACTTGATAATCCTATTTTAAGCTAAAACATATCTTAAAATGCCTCAAATGCTGAAAACAGATTAAGTATTATGATTATTAAGGACAAATAAGCAAAAATCTAATAGAAATAAGCACTAATAATAAGCTGAGCTAATAAGCAGATTAAACTAAAAATTGGACAGATTTTATTTAAAACTCAAAACAAGCTAAATCTAAACTATAAACTAGACATAATAAGCTATTATAAGACTGAATAAGCACATTAAAGCAATAATAAGCACCGATTAAGCAGATTAATAAGCTGAAACAAAAATTAAGCTGAAATGGAAAAAGTAAACATACCTTGTCCTTTGCTCAAAACAAGGACTTAAATTGTTCTTAAAAGCTTATTCTACAAGCTCTAGCTTATTTTCATAAGCTGGTAAAGACCTATAAGCCCTTCCGTGTTTGGCTTATCATCCATATTGAGCTTAAATTTATTTTGTGAGGTGATTTAAGTGACAAAGCTTATTTAGTTAAGCTATAAGCAAGCTTAACTGAATAAGTATTAGCTTTATAAGGTGACAAGAGCTTATTAAGTTTATTAAGTAATTTCTAAACACATTTTAAACGAAATTACATAAAAGTAAAAACATGAATTCAATACAATTAAAAGGAAAACCAAACTTTTATTAATTGAAAAGAGGTTACAAGCTTTTGAAACGAAATACAATAAGAAAATACAATAAGCTGGAAATTTAAGCTAAAACTACTACTAACTAGATACATGCTGTGTGAATTAAGCCTCTATTTATAGTGATGAGAAGAAGGTTCTAGGTGAAGAGGAGCGTCCCAAAATCTCTAATCACGACCCGTGATTCATAACAAACTCTCAATCCATCCTTTTAGCCCTTAGATCATCTCCATGTCTTTTCAACCAACGGGACACCTTGGGATTGCCAAGGTGTCAGATTGTGATGCAATACTTTAGCCATGTAGATCTTCTAGAAGATGTAAAAGTGTGTAGAGAGTAGATTTACCCTTGTTTACTCGTTGCAGTGTAAAAGAATAGGAGGGATGATGAACAGTGATTTTGACCGAGTTTTTATTATATTGACTTGGATATGGTATTGGGCTTAGTTTAGTTATTTTGGGCTTGGGCTGGTTTGATTGAATAGCTAAAGGTTTTAGGGCTATGGTTTATATAATTCAAGTATTAATGGGCTGACTTGGCCCATTAAACGGGTACGGGTTGACCCATTAAAAATAAATATGCTCTCGGCTTTGTTTTCTCACGCTCTTCTAGTCTCGTGCTCAGTTTTGTCATTTTTTGCTTTATTTTTATCCTTTTATGAATATCCGTTATGTGACAACCGTTAGTTTTCAGAAGTTTAAATAACTATTTTTCCCTTTGACTTTTCGGGTTGACTCGACTTTTGACTTTAATTTTCAAGTGAAAATAATTATCGCATAACTGATAATTTTTCGAAACTTATTTTAATAATAAATCATAATTATTATTACTTTCTTAATCGATTTCTAGTAAAATTTCCGATTTTAGAAACCCTCGCGAGCTTTAATATTTTAATAAGTCCGTTATATCAATCGAGAAATCATGAATGCCGTCTTTTAACCATTAGGGTTTATTTATTTTATTTTAATTATTTTTCACCTTTTATTCGTATTTGACTTAAACAGAGATAAAACTTGCGTTTTTATAAAAAAATAATAATAACGGGTTTAATTAGGTTTTGGGCCAGAAACAAAGTAATATCAAAATTTACCAAGCAAAAATGGGCCAAAGCCCACTCTCTTCCCCCCTCTTTGTCAGCCGGTTAAACATACACCCCTTTAATATATCTATTTTTTTATATATATAAATCTTTACTTCCTAAACTAAATACATAGATATCCTTAAATTTTAGTACAAATACCAAATAAAACACATTATCCTCCTATTTTTTTTCTATAAAATTCGGTTCACCACCCAACTCCTTCAATGACTATATTTTTTATTATTATTCCAAGTCGATATAAACTAGGAAACCTTCCTACTATATAGTCCATATAATCACACACTTATACTCATAACACTTTTGTAAAAATCAAAAACCACACCTGGTATCCCTTTTTCTCTCCACTGTTCGAACATCATCATCAAAAACCACAATATTCCATCTTCAAATCACCTTCTAATCATCTTCATTCTACTCCAAATTCACTATTATATAAACCCCAATCATCCTACACACATAGAACGTCACCAAACATGGAGTTATGAAGATTCTTGATGATTGAAGATTATAGTTTTTGGGATTTCTAATTGATTGAGGGCTACAAGATTGTTAAGAGGTTGAATTAGAAGTGATACAAGCAAGATTGAAGTTGGAAAAAGTTAGGGTTTGATTGGTTTGGTTGTTGGAGTCCACGGCCAAGAACACAACCCACATAGGGTTTATGTTCATTCATCTTTATCATGTCTCTTTGTGTGGTAAGTGATCTCCTTAAACTCCTTATTGTTGATTTAATAATTTTTGAATGCATGTGTTCAATCTTTAAGTTTTTATGAACATGCATGCTCTTAGTATGATTGATCTTGGTTGGATGGTGTAAGTGAAGTAAAATAGATATAAGATGAATTACATTGATGTATTTTGGCCTTGTGATGGATCAATTGATGATTTGAAAGTGTTTGGATTAAGTTTAGTGTAGATTTTAAGGACTGTTTCCAGATCAGTAGGTAAACGTGTAGTTTTCTCAAACTTTTTGGCTTAGGTTCTGTAAACAAAAGACATGGGTGGATAGATATAGGTCTTAGCATCATGTGATAGTTGGATGCTCAACCAATTCCTCCGGATGAGGGAGATATGGTCAAAATACGAAAATGGGTCAAGTCTGGACCTTTGATTAGAAAACGTGTTAATGTCAGGGTTTTTGAACTAAAAGTTTGGGTTTTAAAGCATGGGTCAATGCTAGACATCTTATAGAAGCTCCAGCATTTGGCCTCACACTCATTACTATTTTAGTTTAGGATTTATGACTAAAACGGCAAAACTAAGAAATTCAGTTAATAATCTGGTTTGACCTTTGGTTAGTAAAAGTTTAATTCCCGTTGATTGGTAAATGAGTTGAATGATTGGCTTAATGTTTTGAAAACTAGATTCATGTGGTTTTCCAGGGGTGAAAACCTCACCTTCATATCTTTTATGGAATAAGAGATATGGTCCTGTGATTGTGACTAAATTCTGCAAAAGGAAGTTTTCTGTTTTGAGTTAGTGATAGTAATTTGTCCGTTTCTAAAAATTGGTAAACAATTGGAATGTGAGGCTTGATGTTCTGGAAACTAGACTTCAAGAGCTTTCCAGAGGTGAAGGCCTTGTGTTTATACCATTTATAGATTAGGAGATACAAGTCGATGATCATGAGTCAATCCCAGAATTTCAATTTTTACGTCTAGTCTAAAAATTGTAAACGTAGATATAACCGTAGCTAAAATTTGAATTAGACGGCGAAACTTGGTAGTTACTTAAATCCATATAAGATCAGGTCACACATCATGTTGGGGAGTAAAAATACCTTGGCTAAGCCTAAGTGCAATGTGCTACATATCTTAGAAACATATCATATACTCGTCAAACCTACCCCGCAGCATCCTCACCTAGACCCCCCCCACCCCCCCCCCCCCTCGGTAGTCGACCTTACCAATACAGCTCCATTTCATCAGGTCAAAACTCATGTTGGGGAGTAATAAAAATACCTCGGCAAAGCTAAGTGCAAATTGTGCTACATATCTTAGAAACATATCCTATACTTGTCAAAATTTTCTTATGTATTGTTTTACTTATATAATATACTAAGTCGCGTCACGTCTTATAGGTCATGGCTAAATCGTTGGCACTTCATCTCTTGATTGATTTCTCGCTCGATCATCTTCTACTTACGGTGAGTTCATAGCCTCGCATTTAATTATTTTTATGTTTTAAAAACCCGCGAGGGAGATACATGCTTGTGTTGGAAAAATCAAACACAGGTGATTTTATTACGTGATCATTGCTATGAGTGATTTGTTGTGGCCCTTCCTTCATGAACCGTCAATCGCCGATAACAGGTAAACGCTAATGCAATAATAATAGATCTATTTTGGCCTAACGACTTGTCAGACGTGTGTTCCTTGCGAGGGCATACTGAGCGAAGACATATTTGTTACCTTAGTATTGGGTGGTGTTAGCCTCTCCAGGTTGGGAAATGGTTAAGGTTCGGTTCGTGCGCTCTCGCATCATTGTAGATTGTTCTATGAAACATAAATATTTCTGAGTGCCTTTATTTTGTGTTCAAAAATGATGGTTATAAATCTATGGATTCACTCAACATTTCTGTTGACGTTTTTTAGCTGTTTATCTCAGGGTATATACTTGCTAGCTTGGATGGGATGGAATGCGGATATCGAAGGACGTGGACTTGGTGAACTTTGCACATATGATAAAATGTTTTCTTTTAAAGAAACTTAAACATGTTGTGGATTATTTTAAAATGAGTTTTTATAAAGTTATTGGGACCTTGTAACTCTGATCTTTTTAATAATAATTGAATGTCGTTTAACGTGACTCGTGAGCTTATATTATGAAGTAGCACCCCAATGTTGTATTCTGATGCGTTGCAAATTTGAGGGTGTTATACGTTACTTGCACAACACAATTAACATAACAGACATATATAATGTATTTTCTATTTGGTTTTGGTCATTTAAGCTCGTTTTTATAAAGAAAAGGGATATGTGATTAAACACATATCAATATGTTTGCGTTTTTACAAAAACAACCCTAAACTTTTTGATATATTTACAACTTTTTTATATAACAATCTTTATTCGTCAAATATTTAGCAAATATCTAGCGTATTCGTTAATAAAAAATACCGTTGCGAAGAGCTCTAAATTACAAATAAAACGAGCCCAATATTGATATGCTTTTGACGTACGTACGATTTTATAAAAATTTTTAAAGTTTGATATATATATTTATATGTTTGCGTTTTTACAAAAACAACCCTAAACTTTTTGATATTTATAACTTTTTTATATAACAAACTTTATTCGTCAAATATTTAGCAAATATCTAGCGCATTCGTTAATAAAAAAATACCATTGCGAAGAGCTCTAAATTACGAACAAAACGATCCCAATATTGATCTGCTTTTGACGTACGTACGAATATCTAGCAAATATTAACGAATGCGCTAGATATTTGCTAAATATTTGACGAATAAAGTTTGTTATACAAAAAATTGTAAATAACAAAAAGTTTAGGGTTGTTTTTGTAATAGCGCAAACATATAAATATATATATCAAACTTTAACATTTTTTATAAAACCGTACGTACATCAAAAGCATATCAATATTGGGCTCGTTTTGTTTGTAATTAAGAGCTCTTCGCAACGGTATTTTTTTATTAACGAATGCGTTAGATATTTACTAAATATTTGAAGAATAAAGTTTGTTATATCAAAAAGTTGTAAATATCAACAAGTTTAGGGTTAGATTTGAAACTAAAAGTTAATCACCATGATTTTTGAGTGATCCAAATACTTTACCTGACAACAACAATGACATAAGCTGACAACTTTTTTTTAGATCACCCTTTCACTTGCGCGATCGAAATAATTTATAAATTAGGGCTCCAAAAACTATTTTGTTAATTGCTATGTATGCTAAATGGATGACACGTGTCAATTACTTTGATCACTACATACTAGGCGCGATCGAAAAGGTTAATTTAGAAAATCAATGCCTGCTGGGTCTCTACGGGATAACACAAAACCCAACGGGTTATTTACGTAAAAATCGCTACAACAAAACTTGGTTTATTATGCTTATGATACTAAAATCAAAACACAAATTCTTGTAAC
Source organism: Tanacetum coccineum (assembly GCA_026074375.1). Classification (NCBI taxonomy): domain Eukaryota; kingdom Viridiplantae; phylum Streptophyta; class Magnoliopsida; order Asterales; family Asteraceae; genus Tanacetum; species Tanacetum coccineum. Next base: position 391 of record BQNB010004781.1, on the reverse strand, counting down.
ACGAAACATGCATGGTTTTAATATTTTGCTTTGTTAAACATAATTTTTTACCTTTTATTTCGCAAGTATGTGAGATTGACACTGTGGACCAAAAAGCAATAAGTATACATTTATATTAACTTTAAATTATATTTTCGAAGTATATAACATAACCAAAATGCATTAAGTATACAAATACAAAATTTATACTAAAAGGAATCAAGGCTAAAAGTTTAGATTCAAAAGGAAAGCCAACCTTTTGATAACAATAGAAACTACAACAAATTTTAAACATAATGTATATTTGTTTGACTCTCCAGGAACAAAGAGGCACATACTTTTATCATGAAGCTTGCGATGCTAAAAAAGAACTAAATATATGTTGGGATTAAAAGACTTTTTGATGATCTAA